>PVKA01024226.1:0-19178 GCA_004027165.1 Ctenomys sociabilis | reverse complement strand
CGCCTGGCTGATTTCTCTGTTATTAAAAACTCATTGTGCTATCTCTACCAACTCTGTCAGTGCTTTTCCTTCAAATCCTTCAATCTTCTGCAATTTCCTTCTAATGTCTGGGGCCGACTGAGAAACAAAAGCAATATTCATAGCACAGCGGTTCTCAGGGGCTTTAGGATCTATCAGTGTATATATCTGATAGACCTCTTGGAGGTGCTCTAAGAATGCCACCAGAGATTCATCTGGTCTCTGACTGACCTCTGTAACGTAAGACAAATCAGTACACTTTCTAGCTGCCACCCTGATTGCCCTGCAAAGAAACTGGCGACACTGATTGAGAGCCTCCTTACCTCTGTGGGAATTAGAATCCCAGTTAGGACGAGTTACAGGGAAGGATTCCTCTAGGCTAAAAGGATCTGAGGTTGGTTGGCCATCTGGGCCCAAAATTAATTTCCGTCCAAACCCTCAGATTCACTCTCACTCTTCAGATGTGAAGAGGGTCTGTAAAAGCTGTTGGCAGTCATCCCAGGTGGGCTGATTCCTGAAGAGATATAAGCCCTTGAGGGTTCTGAGAGAAAGAGGGGTTCTGGTTTTTCCAGTTATACAAATCACTAGTTGAGAAGGGGACATAAACCATGAAAGGGCGGTCATCTCCACTCAATTGTTCACAGAGAGGAAGTACTGGGGCTGGTGCAGAGGTTGGCAAAGATCAGGGTCAAATGACAGGGGCTGAGAAAAGGGCAGTCTGCTACTAGTGTGTGGTGGACTCAGAGGAACGGGGGAGTCAGGGCTATCCAGAGCTGAAGTGTTAAGAGAGGGACGGGACAGTTTAGGGTATGGAGGGGGAGTTGGGGATTCAGATGTTGGGGGCAGCACAGGTGGTCTTTTAGGACCCTGAGAATCTTTTTCTGGAGTGGCGGCCAGTGCCATCATACCAGAGGCGCATTGGTGTGATGCCCAGGCACGGCAACACGTCTTTATCCACTTTGGAGGGTCTTGTAATAAATCTATCCATGCTTGGATATATGGGACTTGATCAGGATGTCCTGCCTTTCCAAATACGACTCTGAGAACCTGATAAGCAAGGAAGATGTTCAAAGAGCCCTCTGGAGGCTATGCGGACTTCAACAGGTGGGGCCACTCCAGTTCGCACAAGGTGCGGAGAGTCCCCGGGAAGACCAGGTCTCCGTGGTCAGCAGCTCATTGTCCGAATTCCTGGAAATGATCAAGTCTACATTTTGCAGAGGCGACACAGAAGCAGAAGCACACACTGGCCCATGGTTATCAGACAGACAAACAACAATCGCCCGAAACCCACAAAAATGAAACATACAGACCTGAGACTCCGACCCGTTGTTACAGAAAGGAGTCGAGTCCAGAGGCCATCGCTGTGTCCAGCACCTCTTAGGACTCTCTGAGGGGCGCCCAACAGAACAGACACAGACGTCTTACCGGCAACATCTTTCAGATGGCTCAGTCTAGTCGGTCCGAATGTTATGATTTATGAGTTTTTGGAGACTGCCCCAGGGCCAGAAAGTTCCAAAGACTCTGGTTCCTATGATTGATCCCCAGTAAAGGAGATCTCAGACGGGCCCCCAAATGTTATGGGTCACTCAGCATAGGAACCAGATCAGCCAGATAGGAATTTGAGTAGAGCCTTTTATTTACTGAGCTTAGGTCCGTCAGCCCTTTCTCACGCAGGAGAAGGCTGATGGCCTGAATGTGGGTAGCAGGGGGTATTTATAACAGAAATCACATCCAGTTTGGTAAGCAAGTTTGTTATCTAGCACAAAACAACAAAAAACTATACTTATTTTACATAGCTACAAACTGTTTATAACTAAAGATCTTTTACAGCTTAGTGATAAGTGTATATTTTTACAAGATACATCTTAAGCTGACCACATTACAGAAGATGGTTAGGGAGAGAGATTGTCTGCCTCGACAAAAAAGTTATTTATTATCCAGCAGCCTTGAGCGGAGAGGGAGAGAGCAGATAACAGGAAGCACAAAGGTTTTTTAAATAATTTTCCACAGTTAAAGCACAAAGTTCTGTTAACCCTTTACAGCTTGCAGTAACAATGCTTCTGCCATGTATTTTCCTTGAGCCTCTATTTCTTTTGAGCATTCACTTATGATTTTATTATAATTTTCTTCTTCCATGTACTGTCTGGCTTTTGAATAATCTAAATTTTCTTTTACTCCCACAGCCACTCCTTCTTTGTCTTTATCTTCATCAGATTTTTCTCCTTTAAGTATGAGCTGAAAAATGGTATCATCAGTGAAAGAACTGAATGAAGATTTGATAAACTGTGGAGATGGAAGCAAAGGTTCACGGTTCTTATATTTTTCTTTGGTTTTCTCTTTTCCAAGAAGTTTAAGAACTTTATCAGCTAGAAGCATATTCTGTTGATTTTGGAATCCTTCCAATATACATACAGTAAGTAACATCTTCTAAACATTTCTTCTTATTGTCTAGCTTCTTGTGGGTTTTTGCACACCCAAAGAGAGCATGAAAATATTTGGGATTAAGTTCAACAGCTTTTGTAAAATCTTGGGCCACCTCTTTCCATTTTTGCAACTGTTCAAAGGCAGCAGTTAAAATGCTGAAAGGTTAACATTCTTTTCTGTGGGACACAAACTGATAGTTTCTGTGTAGCGCTGAGTAGCCTGCTCATGTTTTCCTGCTTAAAACACTTATTGCCTTTGTTCTTGGCTGCGTGGGCTCTATCAAGAGGGTTCATTTCCAGGTGGGCACCGGCGCCTTCAGGATGTTCCTGCCCAGGGCTGAACTGGCCCTGCCCTCCGCGCTCTTCCACTGGTTGCACTTCAGACCTGGCATTGCCCCGGCCTCTGGCTCCACAGGTACACGGCTTCCGCGCTCAGCAAGAGAGGCGCCCCGACAGCCAACGCCAGCTGCCGTCCGCCGGGTCCGGGGCCCTTGGTCCTGCCGCCCCGCCCACTCCACTCCCGGAGCCGGGCGCAGCCCCCGTGACCATAGCAGCCTGCACTGTGCGCCCTCTTCTACCGCCTCTTCACCAGTTACTGGTGCCGCAGTCAACAGGCAGCCTGCGAAAGCACCGGAGGAAAGGAAAGCAAGCAAGCAGGGAGAGAGCAGGGAAGGCAGAGGGCTATTGCATCTTTAGAAAAAGGAAACATTAAACAAAAACATAATATTATACATAATAATAAAATAATCATTATGGTATATATAGTAAGTATAAAAAATATGTTGTTGTGTGTCCAATTTTATGCGGTCTTTTTGTTCTTTAACATACATGTGATATTTTAATAATTGTAAGAACAATAGTATATACAATTTTTAATAAACATAATACCAATAAAATAAAAAATGAAAACACCTTTTCATTTTTTATTTTATTGGTATATGCTTGAAGTTCATAAAGTTTACAATAATCTTTGAGTTTGGTTACATATATACACCACACCTTGTTTCTTTTTAAATCCCCTTCCCCTCCCCTCTTCCCCTTCTGTCCTCCAATTCCCCTATCCTCTTTTCCATTCTTGTTGATATTATTTATCTTAGCTCATGTTAGGATAAATAATCAGTCCTTTCCCTCCACCTCAGCCCTTGCTTTTGTTGCATTTGTCTACTGCCCCATTGCAAGAGATCAGTGTTCATATCTCATTCTAACAACCCTTTATCATTCTTTTAGTGCTTCAGTTCACTCAAATGAGAGACATTATATGGTATTTAAGCTTATGTGTCTGGTTTACTTCAAACAATATTATATTTTCTCAGTGTGTCCACTTTTCTACAAATGTCACAAATCTGCCATTTTTCACAGCAGAGTAGCCATTCCATTATATATAACACATTTTCTTTATTCAGTCATCTGTTGACAGATATACAGGCTAGGAGATAGCTATCATGACTTTTGCTGCTATAAATATCATTACCTATGTATCACTGCAGTATGTTTTAAACTCTTTGTGGAAAACACCTGTCAGGGGGATAGCTAGGTTATAAGGAATTTCTGGTTTCAATTCTTTTAGGAATTTCCATACTAATTTTCATAATGGTTATACTGGTTTACTTTTCTACCAACACAGTCAAGTTCCTTTCTGCCACAGCCACATCAATATGTATTATTGTTTGATTTCTAATGATCGCCATTGTATCTGGTAACAGAAGCTTAGCATTGTTTTAATTTGCATTTTTATGATGACCAAAGATGTAGAGCATTTTTTCATATGAAGTGTCTGTTTTTGCTCATTCCTTGACTGTGTCTTTTATTTCTGGTGGTTTTTTTATTTTAGTTTTTTGTATATTCTAGATATTAGCCCTCTGCATGAGATGTATTTGGGAAAAAATTTTCCCATTCTATAGGGTGTCTCTCTACCAGTGGACTCTTGCTTTAAAAAAGCTTTTTGTCCTGATATAAGCCTATTTTTTAAAAAGTCTTATTGTTATTTCTTGGAAATTCAGGTTTTATTTAGAAAATCATTTTATTTACTCTGTGTGTGTGTGTGTGTGTGTGTGTGTGTGTGTGTGTGTGTGTGTGTGTGTGAGTGTGTGTGTGGCTGGCTCAGCCCACTCTGAGGGCAGGGCCTGCACAGCATGTGATTCCAGGGATTGAACTGTGGTCCAGGAGCTTTGCCTAAGCTTGCATAAGTAGGCACTTTAGACCACTGAACTATCTTGCCAACCCCTAGAAAATCATTTTCGATAGCTATACCTTCAAGGGTTTATACTAATTTCATCTTCCAATGAACTTAATGTTTGTTTTAATGTTTATATCTTTGATCTATTTTGATTTTGATTTCATATATATTGAGAGATATGAGTCCAGTTTCAGTCTTCTGTATACAGATAACCAGCCTTCCCAGTACCACTTATTAAATAGGCTGTCTTTCCTCCAACATATGCTTTGACCCCTTTGTAGAAGATCAAACAGATGACTGTGTCTGGACACATTTCTCTATTTGCTGTTCTATTCCACTGATCTAAGTGTTTTGCATTATAGTTTGTTCCAGTATTGTGCCATTTTTATCACTAATGCTTTGTAGTATAGCTTGCAGTCAGTTGTTACCATGTCTTCTGCTTTACTCTTGTTGTCCAAAATTTACTTTGCTTTTTGGAGTCACTTCTGGTTCCATGTGAATTTTAGGATACTTTCTCTAGATCTTTAAAGTATACTATTAGTATTTTTTCATTCTGTATTTTAGGGAATAGTCTATTGGGTCTACAGGGTCTCACTATGTAGGTTGGACTCAGTGATTCTCCTGTTTTACAGCCTCCCAAGTGCTGGGAGTACACCACCACACCCAGTCTCATTTGCCTTCTCAGCGCCCCCTGGGGGCAGGGCTGGCCCTGTGGGCTGGTGATCAACCCTGGTCCCTGCCTCTGCCTAAGCAGGATCTTTAGTCCACTGAGCTATTACACCGGCCCTGCTGTTGGTATTTTGATTAGAAGACTAATTAATTTGTATAACAGTTTAGGGAATATGGCCATTTTGATAATATTGATTTTGCATATCTAGAGCAAGGGCCATCTGTTGATTTTTTGATATGTTCTTCAATCTTCTTTTCTAGATTACAGCAGTTTTGTTTGAAAGAGTCTTTCATTTACTTGGTTAGGTTAGTTCCTAGTTATTTTATTTGTCTTGAAGCTACTATGGTGAGTTATCAGTTCTTCCTGCCAACATCACAAACTGGCACCACAAAATGAAATGTTAGGGGCTGGGGAGATAGCTCAGTGGAATAAGTTGCTTGCCTGGCAACCTCAAGGTCCTGAGTTCGATCCCTAGTGACACACACACACACACACACACACACACACACACAAAAGAAAAAGGAACTTTAAAAGCTAGATTTCCTTTAGCAACCAGTGACACTTGCAAACTTCCTCAGATCTAGAACATAACTTTATATCTCGTTTAATTCTCCTTGCATTATAGTCTCAAGATGCATCCAAAATTCATTGGCAAATCAATCAAAGTTATCTTTCTCTTGTTTTCCTATTAAGATAGGGTCTTACTACATGGGCAGGTTGGTCTCAAACTTGTAACAATTTTATTGTGTCAGCCTTCTGAGTGAACATTGTCTTTATGCTGCCTGTTTAGAGCTCTATCACCACAAGTCAAGCTTCAAGACATTCTGGAACAAAGTTGTAGTGCAGACCCATGGACACAGTTTTGAACTCTGCTCCAACTGCCTCATCTTCCCCTTATCTGCACATGGAGCCTCTGAGGCAAAGTCACTCAAGATCTTACCATAGTTCATTCTTGCCTTGAACTCACTATGAAGACCAGGCTGACCTCCATCTCACAGTAAGCATTCTGCCTCAGCCTCCTAATTGAAATGTATCTATTTGTGAATAAAGCAGAGGGCAGCCCCTCGCATCACCACCACCATGATAATCCATATGAACTATGCCAGAAGGCCTAGAGAATGGTCCCTCCTCTTATTGCTCCCAGGACTGAGGTTAAACTTGTGTGAAATCTCACAGGGAATGCCAACAACATGGTATGGTCCCAATTGAGGCACACAGGATGGACAGGTGCCACTAGTAGAATAAAAATTTCAAAGCAATAATAACAATATGAGCCAACATATGGTAAGTTAGGTCAACCAGCCTTGTGCTTGGAGACAAAGACACATGGAACAGAAGCAGATGGGTGGGGTCACTTTGTTCTTTCTTTTTGGTTTGTTTGATTTTTGTTTTAAATTATTTTGTTTTTCTGTTTGCATTCCATTTCTTTTTCTTTTCTCTTTTCCCTTTTCTTTCTTTTTTTCCAAGTAAATGGGGATAACTCCAGCCACAGAAAATTAATCCCATCCCCCAAACCCAGAGACAAATTCAGACAATCCCTTGATTATGCCCTCATTCTTTCTCTTCTGTCCTCTTCTCTAATTTCCCAAAGCATACATGATCATCCTTTCCTCTAGCCTTGCTTCTACTTTCTTGTCACTTAACTCTGTTATTTACCACCCTTCTTAAATCTCCCCACAACAGGGTAAAACCACTGTACCAAAGCGAAACACTTCATATAAGCTCACAATTTACAATACATTCATATATATATATATATATATATATATATATATATATATATATATATACAGCTCCTATGGTTTAAGGTACAAAATTAACATTTACTACAGTTTGTTGGCTTCTACAATGTGCTTGATGCTATTGTTATTGTCAGTTACACTACTTTAGCTAGGATGTCATATGTGGTATAATTGGTTATTCCCCCTTATGTAACAATATTGGGAAGTTCTGTGGTAATAATCTCACCACAGCCCAGCACCAAACAACTAGAGACTGATCAAAACAAATACCAACATCTCACTTTTAATTAAGTGTGATGCTAGAACCTTAAACCATAAGACAAGGACTTCTGCACACAGAAAATATACCAGAGGAACAGACATTTCCTAGAGAGGACTTGATACTAATGATATAGGTAACTACTAAAAAAAACTTAAAGTGATCAACACAGAAAAAAGCATTGTAGAAAATAGAAATAAGAAGTTGCAGAAGCAAATGCAATCTCAGATCTCCAACCATCAAGTAAAAGCTTGGAAGACATCAACATGAAAGAAATTGGAAGACATGCAAGAAATTTCTAAAATTATAGCAACTGGAGTAAAGAAACAACTCCATGAGGCTATAGAGAAAGTCAAAATAGAAATAATCTCTCATGTAAAAAAAAGAAATATCAATCATTATAAAGAAATTGTTCAGAAAACTGAGAATAGAGATAGATAAAAAAAATTAGGTGATGAAAGGAAGAGAATGGAAACTGCGAATGATCAATGAAGGAAAGAAATAAAATATATGAGTTGAAATAAAACAGATATCCAGGAAATTAAAAATTACATTCAATGCTTGTAAAACTGCTTGAACAAAACTGAAGATGGACTCTCATACCTTGAAGACAAGATCAAGACTATCAATTGTGAAAGGAAAGATATCTTTAAAAAAAAGAAAGAGAGAGAGTGCAGAGAGAGCAGGGTGCGGCCTGCTTCTCTGGGGTCCTCCAGGCCCTCCTGCCCCTTCCGATGGCGGCGGGTGTCCTGGGGGCCCCGGGAGTGGGCCGCGTCTCTGCCCTGTAGGCGCTTGGGGCCCTCGCCGTGACCGCCCACCGGCTGACCCAGGCTTTCGAGCTGTGGGAGCCGATCCTCCGCTCCACCTCGATGACCTAACAGCGGCCTGCGCAGAGGCCTTACGCCACAGGCCTGAGAGCTCGACCTCCTGGGGCCACCGAGCGGGCGGGTGCGGGTGCCGGGGCGACTGCTGTGTCCTGGTTGGAAGAGGCCACAGCCTCCCGGCCGCCACGGGGAATGAAGCTCTCACCGGCCCTGAAGGGTGAGAGAGGCGATGCCAAGGGCGAGGGTGAGGCTGGTGGGCTCAGGCTGTTACCAGAGAGATCGAAAGTCACATTCCACGCTGGCCTAGTTGGAAATGCCCACCGCCCCATGGGAAGATTTACTGCGTCTTGGAAGAGCTGTGTATACAATATGAAAAAGCTGCTCTCAACATTCCCCCCAACCTTTTAAAAGAAAACTTGCTGCATGTGAACAGTATAGATGTGAAGAGGTGGCCGACATATGATAAAGTAATTAGAAAAACTACATGCCTTGGAAATGTCCATTTGTTTAAAAACAAATGGAAGAAAAGAAACGTCTTCTGGAAGTGACTTTTCGAAATGGACTTTTTTAGATCGTCTGGAGAAGCGACACTAGGAGTTGTAACTTGTCCACGTTTGTTCTGAGGGTTAGAAGACACGGGGCAGAAAACAAAAGGTCCAGTACCAGACTGGATGCATGTAGAAGATGTTTGCATTCTACCCATTGTTTTGTGTGTGCATTTTAGTCTTCATATGCATATATTTGGCAATGCTGAGTACTTTATTGAAATATCTGGTCGTTGGAGATATTCTGAAGTGCCTGATAACATGTTAAAAAGTAGAAGTAGTGAAATAATGCATTTTGTAAATTTCTTGTTAGCACTCGCATTAAGTGTTATGGTGGGCGGGTAGGCAAAGGCGCTCTTGAGTAGTACACTTTGTTCACACACTGGTTCTTGGAAGAGAAGGCAATGGAGAGTGCTGAGGGCACTTACAGCAACACAAATTACCACTGTCCCTTAGGTCTGTGGGCTGTGTTTACTTTGTTGTGTAGGGAGGGTATGTAAAGGCCAAATGGGACCTTTCACAACATCTAGTCTTCTTAGATGCTAAGCAGGTTGCCAGTTTCGATTAAAGTAGTTAATAAACTGACAAGTTTTGTAATAAAATTCCCAGGAGATTGTCTTTGGAAAGTGTAAGCATCTTGGTCCACTGGGTTAGTGGACAAAGGAAGGGTTCGAGATTCATATTTTCAAGACACTTTCAACTATTGTTACATGTGTACAGTTTAACCAAGACTGTTGTGTATATAATGGACAAATTGAGTCCTTATTTGAAACATCTAGACTTACCCTGGATGTTTAGAAGTAACATAAGTTTAGAACTTATGTTAAATATAGAGGTAGTAAATATTATTTTGTAAATATCTTTTTGCCAAAGTTCATATGAACTATTGTCTTTTGGGAATGGAATGGTTAAACCATCTCTTGAACAGTATGGTACTCTGTACTTGTTCAGTGGCTTGGAGGAGGTGGGAGGGAAGCAGTTGCAAAAGGCATCGTGTTAGTGTGTTCGTACTTGGATATTTTGAGACTTCTTTTTAGTATTTTGTGGGTTTTGTTTTGCTGTACATAGTGTATATAACAGACAAATCCAAATCTCGCAACACTTAGTCCCAGAATGTAGGGTTTGCCAATGTATGACAAAGTGGTAAAGTTAGCACACTTTGTACACTTCGTGTTAAAATACACGAAGAACAGTTTGTCCACTGTAAATGAGCTTTAGATTCAACCATCTCTAACATATATGCCTGTACTTGTCCACTGGGTTGAAGCAGAGAGAAGGAAATGGGGCCAAAATGATCGTACTTAGAAGATACCTCAGATTACAACCAGTGCTCTATGTATGTGCAATTTTATCAGTGCTGTAAGACAGCAGATAAGTTCTTGTATGAAAAACCTAGTTCTAGATATGTAGAAGTGCTTGATGTATTTAAAAGTAGAAGTAATAGAATAACACTTTGTAAGCAGGTTTTATAAACTGATAGGAAATACTGTGTCTGCAAACAGAATGTTTAAACCACCTCTGAACAGTACTTGCTCACTGGGTTGAGGAAGGTGAGGAGGAGAAATTGTAGAAGGTGTTAAGTATGTGGTAGAAAATTTCAGCTTATCCATTGCTTTTATGTTACATGAATTTCATTTAACTTTACTGTATATACTGGACATGAGTCCTAATTTTATAATATCTAGTCTCTAGATATTAAAGAGGTTGCCAATATATGACAAAAGTAGAGTTAGTAAAGTAACACATTTTGTATACTTTTTGTTAAAATTCATAGAAAGGCTGTCTTCTGAAAAGGATTTTGAAGCCGGGCGTGGTGGCGCATGCCTGTAATCCCAGCACTCGGGAGGCGGAGGCAGGAGGATTGTTGTGAGTTCGAGACCAGCCTGAGCTACAAAGTGAGCTTGAGGCCAGCCTGAACTGCATAGTGAGACCCTGTCTCAAAAAAAAAAAGACAAAAAAAAAAAAAAAAAAAGAAAAGGATTTTGGAAATGTAAAATCACACTTGAGTGACACATGTACCTATATCACATGTGACAAGAAGAAATTGGAAGAAATGAAGGATTCTAGGCCAGAATGCTCCTACTGAGAAGACACTTTCAGATATAACTATTGTTGCATGTATGCAGTTTATTCAACACTACTGTGTATATAGTGGACAAATTGAGTCCATATTTGAAACACCTAGTCTTTCTAGATGTTTCGAAGTGCACGAAATATGTTAAAAGTAGAGGTAGTAAACAATACATTTTTTAAAGATATCACTTTGTTAAAATTAATGAAATACTGTCTTTTGGAGATGGAATGATCAAATCACTGGTCTAAGTAGTAGACATATTTATGCTAGTTCAGAGAGGGAGGAGGAAAGAGTACAGAGGGCTCTAAGTCGGTGTGGTTTAGGTGAAATGAGATTGACCAGTGTTCCTTAGGTCTGATTTACTTTCCTGTGTATATAGTTATATATAAAGGACAAAGGAGCTCTAATTTACATCTGGTCTTTCTAGATGTTAAAGAGGTTGCTGGTGTATAATAGAAGTAGAATTAGTAAACTAACATATTGGGTACATTTTATGATAAGATTCATTAGAAAGAATGTTCTTAAAACCATTTAGGATATGAAATTGTTAAAAGTCCCCTCTGAGTATTTACATATGCATATATTTGTCCCCTAGGTTAAAAAAATATGGAAAGGGGAAAGGGCTCGAGATCACAGTGTTCCTATTTAGAACACTTTATAGCTTTTGTTAAGTATATGTGTGCAGTGTACTCAATGCCACTATACATATTGGACATTTAAGTTGTTATTGGAAACATCTAGACTTTGTAGATGTTTTATATGTTCACATATGTAGATGTCAAGGGCTAACATAATCACTTTAAGTATCTTCTTGTTATTTTACAAGAATGGTTGTATTTTGGGAATGGGATTGTCCAATGCTGTCTTGGAGCATGTGCTGGCTATTCATGGGATGTGGGAGGGGAATATACAGAGAGGGAAGCTGAGTCCAGATTATTTTACCATTGTTCTTTCAATATGTACATTTTAGTTACTACTGCTGGGTATTAAAGGATAAAGTCTTTCTGTTTAAATTTTGTTAAAAGTAGCAAAATAATCCCTATATAAATATCTTAGCTTGGTGTGGTAACACCTGCCTGTAATTCCAACACTCCTGATGCTGAAAACCAGGCTTGGTGATGCACACCTGTAATACCAGCACTGGTTGAGACAAGGAGGTCACTAGGAATCTGAGCTGTGTAGTGAAATTTTGTACCAAGTAAATAAGTAAAAGATTAAAAAGAGAGAGAAAATCACTGAGTTGAAGGCTAGCCTAGACTACAAAGTGAGTTCAAGGCCAGGGTGAACTGCTCAATGAACCCTGTCTCAAAAATAAATAAATGTCTTGTTAGTTTTTAGGAAGAATTGTCTTCTGGAAGTAACCTTTGTTACAGCCACCTCTTGGAGCTAGATGTGGACCTGAATTTAGTAACTGAAGAGGGAAAAGGGTAGGTGAGGGTGGTAAGGGCTGTTTGCTAGTATCTCCATATGTGTAAGATAATGTTAGATGATAACCACAGGCCTATATGTAATTTTAAAAAATTTTTTGTATTGGGAATTGAACTCAACCCCATGCTTGCCAGCAGGCACTGTGCCTCTGAGCTATATCCCCCATCTTGTATGTGCATTTTTGGTAAAGTACTTGGGCTTACTGTGCACAAATCACATAGCATCTAAGCTTATTAGATGTCCTAAGGTGGCAATATATGATTAAAAACTAGAGGTAGGAAGTTAGACAACATTTTGGGCTTGGGATTGTTACAACATCTCTGGGCAGTATGTGTCTGGATTGTTACTCGGCTGGAAGCAGAGGGCAGAAATAAGCATACAAGGAGAGGTATGCACAGAGTCAGCAGATTTACATTTTGATGATAGGAATCTGTGTCTTCTAGCTATATTGTAGAAATGTTACTAATTCAGTGGGACATGCCTTCTTGCTAATATCTTCTTTGTAGAGATACATGGTTTGGTGTACTCTAGCTTTGTGTATTTTAAGTTGAGCTCTAAGGAAATGCAGTATTGTAATTATAACTTTGCCAATACTTATATCTAGAGGTCTGTTGCAATTTTTATCCAGTGAAATTTTTGTTCCCAAGAAAGGCAGGATTACAAATTTTTTCTAACAGATTGAGTTGGTGTAGTATGTTCTTGGTTATCAAAAAATACTCTTGTAGCTTTGGGATTTTGAGTTGATGAATATTTATGATGTGCGGAAAAGCATGACACACACTGTACAAATTCAGTCATACAAAATGGCATGTTGTGTATGTACACAAGAGACCTAGAAGAGCACATCCAGCTAAGCTGCTTATGACTGCGAATGACTTTGTTCTTTGCTTCTTGTGTTTTTGTTTCCTGTAATACACATATTGATTTTAAAAAATAAAGATTATTTTAAAACTCAAAAAAGAAATAGAAAGGAAATATCTCTTTAAAATAACAAGGAATCATCCTTGATATTTTTATCATCTTAGTATCTGTAAGATATACAAAATAAGACAATATTAGACTGATGGATACCAAAAAAAAGTAAGAGTCAAAACAAATACAAAATGACTATTTTCAGAAGTAACAGAAAATTTCTCAAGCATGAATACAGAATCTGATATACAGACAAGTGAGGCATATAGAACTCCAAACAAGCATGGACAAAATAAATCTGCACTCAGATATACAATAATCAAGGTCGCACAAATTCAGCACAAAGACAGAATATTAGAAGCTGTTAGAGATAAGAAACAGAACACCTATAAAGTAAATCTTATCAAAATCATGGCCAACTTCTCAAAACAAACTTTCAAGTCAAGCAGAGCTTGGAGTGAAGTATTTTAAGTCCTGAAAGAAGACAACTTCCATTGCAGACTGATGTACTCTGAAAAATTAATTTTCAAAATTAATGGAGAAATAAGATACTTCTGTGACAAAGAACAATTTAAGAAATTCATGATTACCAAAATAAGAGTCTTCAAAGGTATTCTAATGAGGGATAATTCTAAGAACACAACAGAAAGCTGCCCCTAAGAAAGGCAACCAATTAAACAAGGGGAAAAAGCAGGGAACCAACAATAAAACAATTACATGACAAAAATAAGCCAATACATATCAATCATAACTATCAATGTTAATGGGCCCAATCCAGAAATCAAAGAATCAAACTGGCAGAATGGATCAGAAAACAAGATCCAACAATATTCTGCATACAAAAAACACATTTAACTGAAAAAAAGGAAACTGTTAGACTGAAAGTCAAAGAATGGAAAACAATTCCATGCAACAGGACCTGAGAAAAAACCAGGGTTATGTTTAAGTTTTGCAGACAATGTGAACTTCAAGCCAAAAATTACCAAAAGAGATGAAGGTCATTACATACTTATTAGGCAGAACCTTCAAGAGTAAGAGATAGTCATGAATATGTATGCTCCAAATATAGGAGTTCCCAACTATATAAGAAAAATATTAAGAGACATGAAGAATCAAATAAGAAACAACATAGTTGTAATGGGGAGCTTAATGACTCATTGTCACAAAGGGATATATCAACTACACAAGAAAAGCCAGCAAAGGAATAACAGAACTAAAGCAAACCTGTGAACAAATGGACTTGGTAGATGTTTACTAGGTGTCCCATCCAACAACAGTACAACACAAGTTCTTCTCACCCGCACATGGGATTTTCTCTAAAATAAACCATACACTAGCCAATAGAATATGCTTAAGTAAATGCAAAGGAATTGAAATTGTCCCATGAATATTATATGACAGTAGTACAATGAAATTCAAACTTAATGACAAAAGAAACCACTTCCACAAACACATGAAAATTAAATAAGATCCTCCTGGGGCTGGCAAGATAGTTCAGTGGTCTAAAGTGCCTGCTTAGGCAAGCTTGGGTAGCTTCAGGGGACCAAGGTTTAATCCCCACCACCACATGCCATGCCAGTCCCACCCTTAGGGTGGGCTGAGCAGGCCAAAATAAATAAATAGATAAATAAGATCCTCTTGACCAACCAATGGGTCACAGATGAAATTAAAGAATAAATTAATATCTATAATCCAATGAAAATGAAAAATATAATTTACTGAAACCTGTATGATGTAATGAAAGCAGTGCTAAGAGGAAATTAATAGCAGTGAATTCTTACACAAGGAAAGCAAAATGAGCACAAGTAAATAAGCCAAAGCTACACTTTAAACTTTTAGAAAATCAAGAGCAAGACAATTGCAAAGCCTAAAGAAAGGAGTAAATTATAAAGATCAGAGAAGAAATTAATACAATTAGGACTAAAAAAAATGAACAGCTAATGGATTAAAGAGTTAGTTCTTTGAAAGAATAAATAAAATGGATAAATTCCTAACCAACCTTATAAAAAAGGAAAGAAAAGATTCAAATTCATGCATTGAGAAATAAAAAGGGTGAAAACACTAAGATGCTCTAGGAATTTACACGATCATCTATATTTACTTCAAAAATCTTACTCTCATATGATGGAAAAACACAAAAGAAATGAAACAGAGTCCTAGCAATGTATGAATTACCAAAGTTGAATCAAGAAGATTTAAATAGGCCAATATCAACTAATGAAATTGAAAATGTAATTAAAATGTTACCAACAAAGAAAATCCCAGGTCCTGACACATTCACAGCCATATCTTACAAGAAATTTAAAGAAAATTGAATACAAATACTCTCAAAGTCTTTAATAAAACTGAAAGGGGAGCAATTCTCTATAAGTCATTCCTAGACCCAAGTGTTACTGATATAAAACCAGAGAATGACCCAACTAAAAAAGAGAACTACAGGCCAATCTCCCTAATGAACATGGATGCAAAAATCCTCAATAAAATACTAGCAGACATGATACAGAAAATCATGAAGAAGATTATATGCCATGGCCAAGTGGGATTCATCCCAGAAATGCAGTAATAGTGCAACATACACAAATCAATAAATGTAAGACATAATATTAACAAAGCTAAAGAAAAAAAATCATATGATCAATTCTGTAGATACAGGTAAAACTTTTGATAAAGCCCAGTACTCATTCATGGCAAAATAAAATAAAATAAAATAAAATAACCTAAAGAACATTGGAATTGGTGATCTTTAATTTAAAAACCAACAGTTTCACTAAATGCACAAAAATGGAAAGCTTTCACTCTATGTGAAACCAATAGTCACACTAAATGCACAAAAATGGAAAGCTTTCACTCTAAAACCAGGAGCAAGACAAGGATATCTACTGCCACCATTCCTATTCAACATAGTTCTAGAAACATTAGCTAGAGCAATTAGACAAAAGAGAGAAATAAGAATAATAACAAAAAGCAAGAAAGTTAAGTTAAATTATCATTACTTGCAGATGACATGATACTCTATGGTGCTTCTACATAGAAGACCTCAAAAAACTCCACTAAAAGCTTCTAGAATTAATAACAAATTTAGTGGCATAGCTGGGTACAAATTCAGCACTCAGAAATAAATGGCATTCCTGCACACAAACAACATACTCAGAGAGAAGTTAGGGCAACCACACCCTTTACAATGCATGCAAAAATCTGAAATATTTAGGAATCAGTCTAACAAAGGAAGTAAAAAATTGTACAACAAAAATTACAGTACTTTGCAAAAGGAGACTGAAAAAGATATCAGGAAGCCCAACATGGTGGAAATGGCCATATTTTCAAAACTATTACGCAGAACTCATGCAATTTCAATCAATATACTATTAGTATACACCACAGACTTAGAAAAATCATTCACAAAATTCATTTGGGACTTTGAATAGCAAAGACAATCTTGGGCAACAAATGCAAGGCAGGAGGTATCACTATCTCTGATTTGAAACTATACTACAAGGCTACTATGATAAAGTCAGCATATCACTGGCAGAAAAAAATAGACCAGAGGATCAATACAATAGATTAGAAAATTCAGACACAACTCCAAGCACATTCAGCCACTTTATCTTTGACAAAGGGGTCAAATATGTTCACTGGAAGACAGCCTCTTTAATAAATGGTGTTGGAAAAACAGACTTTCCACATGCCAAAGGCTACAACTACACCCATGTTTCACCATGCACTAATGTCAGAATGAACCAAAGAGCTTAATATTAAAATCAAAATACTAAATCTCTAGAGAGAAAAAATAAGTAGAAATCTCAAAGACATAGGGATAAGCAGAAAGTTCATAAACAAAAAGTAAAATGCATGGGAAGTACTTCAAAGAATCAAAAACTGTGATCTCATCTTATTAAAACATTTCATACCTCAAAAGAAATCACCAGCAGAATGAAAAGAAAACCCACAGATTGAAAAATTTTAGCCAATTGTCCCTCAGAAAAGGAATTCTGTCTAGAGCATATAAAAGAACTGAAAAGCATCAGTACCCTAAATTCAAAGACCCAATTCAAAAATAGCATCTGAGATGAATAAACATTACTCAGATGAAGAAATAAAAATGGCAAATAAATATATACAAATATGTTCCGCATCATTGGTCATTCAAACAATGCAATTGAAAACAACACTGAGATGGCTATCATCAAGAAATTAACGAATAACATACTTGTGGTGCTGTGCAGAAAAAGAAACACTTCTTCATTGTCAGCAGGAGTGCAGACAGGTACAACTACCATAGAAATCAATGTGGAGATTTCTCAAAAAACTGGAATTAGCTTTTACCAAGATGACACCAAAGGCAAAGAAGGAAGCCCCTGTCCCTCCCAAAGATGAAGCCAAAGCAAAAGCTCTGAAGGTCAAGGCCATGCTAAAAGGCATCCACAGCCACAAAAAGAAGAAGATATGAACATCATTCACCTTCCGCCGTCCCAAGACACTGCGGCTCCAGAGGCAGCCCAAATACCCTCAGAAGAGTGCCCTCAGGAAAAACAAGCTTGACCACTATTCCATCCTGACCACAGACCATGAAAAAGATCGAGGACAACAACATACTCGCATTCATTGTGGATGTCAAAGCCAATAAACACCAAATCAAACAAGCTGTAAAGGTCTATGACATTGATGTTGCCAAGGTCAATACCCTAATCAGGCCTGATGGAGAGAAGAAGGTGTATGTTCAACTGGCTCCCAATTATGATGCATTGGATATTGCTAAGAAAATTGGGATCATGTAAACTGAGTCCAGCTGGCTAATTCTAAATATATACTGTTTTCCCCCAGTAAAAACAAACAAACAAAAAAAACTGGAATTAGAAATCACATTTGACCCAGCTATTCCCCTTTTGGTTATTTCCCCAGAATTAAAATCATCATATCACAATTATGTATGTACACTCGTGTTTTTAGCAGCGCAGTTTGTAATAGCTAAACTTTAGAAATATCTCATATGCTTATGAACCAAGTAATGAAGAAAAAAGCTGTGATAAAATGGAGTACTACTCAGTATAAAGCAGGCCAAACTTCAAGTTTTTATAGATAGATGAATGAAGCTAGAGATCATATTCATAAATGAAATAAATGAGATTCATATTTGTTAACATCTTATTGTCTCCCTAGTATAGGAAGTTGAGATAGCTCAGCAGCATAAGGGCCTGCCTGATAACCACAAGGTCCTGAGTTTGATGCCCCATTACTCCTTATTTACTGAAAGAATAAATAAGATCTAAAAGGTATAATAAATATTGTGAAAGGGGAAAAACTGTTCAAAAGGAATGAATAACTGGGATGGAGGAAAGGAAAAGAGAAGGAAAGAAAAAGAAAACATGCATAGGGTAGCTAAAATAATTATACTACTAATTTCTATGAGTTCAGGGAAAAAATGAATTGTGCTTACATTGTTTGATCAATTTTGCATACCCATATCTTGTAATATGAGCAATTACTTTGAAGGTAATAATAAACAGTATATTAATCATTGTCAATTTCCAACTATCTTGTTTTGAAATTCTGTATTAGCTTTTACTTTTTCTCTTTAAAATAAAAAAATCTTAATTTGAAGCCACTATGAAAGGCATTATGTTCATAATTTCCTTCTGATCTCATTTATTGTTGGAATACAAAAATGATAATAATGTCTGTGTGTTTATTTTATATCCTGCTACATTGCTGAAGTTCATTATTAATTCTAAGAGTTCTTTGGCGGTGTTCTTTGAGTCTTCTATGTAGATTATCATGTCATCTTCAAATAATGATAACGAGCTATTTTCCAATATTGTTTCCTTTTATTTCTTTCTCTTGTTAAGCATTGCGTTGAATAGAAAAGATGACACTGGGCACCCCCTTGTCTTGTTCCTAATTTTAGTGGGAATGCTTTTAGTTTTTCTCAGTTTAGTATAATGCTGGATATTTGTTTGTCACATATATGTAGATTAGTAAGATTTCCAGGTGGTGCCAGGCGTGGTGGCGCACGCCTGTAATCCCAGCACTGGGGAGGCTAAGGCAGGAGGATTGTTGCGAGTTCAAGACCAGCCTGAGCTACAAAGTGAGCTTAAGGCCAGCCTGAACTG
>PVKA01024225.1:17537-34628 GCA_004027165.1 Ctenomys sociabilis | reverse complement strand
CTTTATGACAAAATTAGTGTCATTTTTCTAAACATTCCACTATTAATCTCAGAACAATGGCATGAAAAAGAAAAAACAAAAAAGTAAAAAGAAAAAGGCATCCAAGTCAGAAAAGAGGAGGTCAGATTGGCTCTATGCACAGAAGGCAGGGCCCTATATGCAAAAATTGCTCATCTGCTCTCTCTCTCTCTCTCTCTTACATACACACACACACACACACACACACACACACACACACACACACACTGGTAAAGCCAGTAAACAAATTCAGTAAAACTGCAGAACATATAAAAGCACTTGTGATTTTATACACTAACAATAAACTACATCCCCTAAAGTTTTTAAAACCCATTTACAATAACAACAAAAAGAATAACCTAGTTAGGAATAAATTTAGCCGAAGGGTAAAAGATCTGTAGGATCTATGAGAGCCTGGGGAAGGTGGGACCCATAGTGCACCACAGGAAGCTCTTTCTCTTGCCTCTTCTTTTTCACATCTACCACTCCTTCTGAGCCTTTCTGTTGTATCCACATGAGTCTAACAACCTCAAAGAATAATCCCAAACACAGAAGCATTTTTTTCTATTGCTATGAACAATTTATACACAGTGCTTATGCACACAGAAACGCGTCTTTGGCAGCATACATGGGTACCTATACAGCACAAGGACATGCGCACATAGGCGCGTGCACACACACACACACACACACACACACACACACACACACACACACACGGAAGGCACAGAAATTTCTGTTTGAGAAATAATTGCAGCTAATATTTATTTTTACTGCCAGAGACCAGACAATGTTCAAAGCAATTTGCATATATCTTACTTAAAGGCTCATAAATGATAACTGCATGGTAGATAAGATTATCCTCTTTACTTAGGAAATTGAGGCAGAGAAGCTAAGCAAGCTATTAAGGGTGGAGCACTGAGTGGTTCCCAACGGTGTCCTGCACTCAGCGCTTGCACAGCTGAGCTGAACGTCATCAGGAGCCCAAAGAAGGACCTCACCCTCCCCTGGCTTCTTCATTATCAGCAACCTAAGAAGTTTCCAAAGGAAAAGAATACAGATGTAGCAAAACCCTCTTCAACAATTCTTAAAGCACTGTGATGTTTCAAAGCTGAAAATACAATCTTTCAGTAGCAAAGATATCAGAAGAGAATGTTTATCTGTGGTTTACACCTCTCCTCTTCATGCATGTAAGCTAGTTCTCTACAATTCATTAAAATATTGCTAAAAATACACTTAATTGTATAACCTCTTGTTACTTTCTCTGGGAGTTACACCCTTTTATAAAGTAAGTAAGCTAAAAATGTTTACTGGATAAGAGAATAAATGAATTCAGTAATTATTTTCTCCCAAAGCTCTTCTTTTCTAACTTACTGGCAGCACAGTTTCTTCATTCTCAGTCAAGCGGCAGGAAAAAGAAATGACATTGACTGACATGGATGGAAACTACTGAAGAGAATCAGTATAAATCTCTAGTATGATTGAATTTCAAAACTGTGCACACTGATTATTAAAGCAGAAACTGCGTTAATCTCAGAGAAAAGATTAACCACTTCCACATTGTTCTCTGTAAATTGCACTTAGTACCAGGAAATAGAATAAAATGATACACATACATTTATAGAATTCCAAGAGTAACCTAAGTACTTTGCAAGATTCTTACTTTATTATAGAACAAAACAAAGGGAAAAGGAAATATTTCATTTTTTCAGAAAAAAACTCAGTTTATGCTGGTGTGATATTCTTGAGATTCTGCTTCACTTTCTGAAGGCTTATTGAAAGTCCAGCAAGCAGCTCTGGTGCTGCGGTGGCATGAAGGCATGAAGTTGTACGACTCTGCAACTTTATGTGAGAAATGCCTGCTTTCATGTCTTACCAAGGAGCTTGAAGATGGGGATCTAGTCCTGTGATGCCTCCTTCCCCCAATACCCAAATTGGTGTGTCCCCAGCATTACCTGAACCTAGGTGATCTTTAAGCCTGAAGGGCTTGCTTGGCACTCCTTTCCTGGGACATTAATGTATGCAAAGGTGAGCACGTATCACCTTAAAAGCACACCTCTTACTGTGAGTACTTATCACTATTTACTTCTGAATTATATATTTATTTTAGATTGCGTTACAGCAAGAAGGTGTCTCTCAAATTCATGTGTCAGACACTTCATCTCCAGGACCATGTTGGGAGGTGGCCTAGGGGAGGTGTTTGGCCACAAGGACTCCACTCATGAAAGAAACCACACCTCTGTTTGAAAAGAGTGCAGAGAAGGTTTGTGGTCCATCCTTGTAGACTTCTGCCCTGCGAGGATGCAGCCAGAAGGTCCACACCAAACTCTGGCCCCTGGATCCTGGACTTCCCAGTGTCTAGAAGTGTGAGAGAGTCAGCTTGCTGTGATAGGCTCACCTGCTCTGCTCGGAAGGTATAAAGCATGTACAACAGAATGTGTGGACTTTTCCTTGCAAAGTAGTTAAACAACTATAGGAGCTTAAAGTGAATAGAAGATGAAGTTGACTGTGTTGGATGTGTCGTCGAGTTCAGGCACCTAAATTAGTTGAATGACAATGGAGTGCCCATCTTTGACAGGTGTAGACAAAAGAAGGGGTATAGAAAGGAAGAATCATGATGTGTGTGTATGGACAGTACAGTTGGGATAGATAATGCTGTGCTTCTATGTAATTCTATGAGAGGCAAGATTTGCACTAATGGTGGTTGGACAGGATATTATGTCGGCTTCTAGTACTATGGACAACCACTAGGAAAATAACAAGTTAGAAAGTATTAATTATTGAATCTTTGATGTAATTCAGGTATAAAAAATAAGATACATAAACACCTACACTCTCCTAATTTACTGATAAGAGACATATGCTATAATAATGTCTGTAAGTACAATATTATGTATGCACCTTCTATGATACCAAAACATTATGAAAACAGTTTGCAATGTATTAATTTTTCAAATCCACCTTGTCAAGGTATCTTAAAACTGTCTCATTGATATTTGTACTTCAATAAAATAAAAAAAGAATCTACTTACATGAATGAAATCTGCCTGGTCTTAAAGACCTTTGCAACAGTTTTCATTATATTACTGTATTGTGTTGTATCATGTTGTGTTGTATTGTGTTGTTTACAGAGGCTTGGTGCTTAAATACAGTAGTCTGAGTGGTCTAAAGAGATGTTTTCCAGAGGAAGTCAAGGTTTTTGGCAGCATTCAAATAGCATTAACACAAGAGTATCTCTAAGTATATTTCTATGCACTGTTGGAAATGTATATAAGCAACCAGATAACCCTCATATCTTCGTGGGTCTTATTCTCATCTCAGCATTTAAAAGCCCAAGGGTATCTCTGTAGCTTTTGAGGAAGCTTAGATAGTTTGTTCTCCTTTTGTATTGCTGTTCTGCATACCCATCTCTTCCAAGCCTAGCCCTGTCCAGGGCAAAAACTTTAATTCTATTGCAGGATTACTCCTAGGCTCGCCTTTGCACTTGCTCGGGACACTGCTCACAGGTCAGTGTCTGCAATCTAGCCTTCATGTGCCCAGACCTGAGGACCCATGTCTATTAAGATTGTCCCTGGTTTCTCTTCCCTCCTACTTCACTGATTTCCTAGACTCCATTTTCTATGTGGATTTATAACCACTAAATTATCTTACCAAAATGAATTTGTGTTGTTGTTTTTTAATTCTCTACACCAACTTTCATATTTAAGAGAATTCTGGTCCTGGTATTTCTGGGATACCTCCTCTTGCTTTCCTGCTTCTTCTCCCCAATTCTGGTCCCACATTGATATTAATGATGTTTAACTCCAGCAACATTTACAACCTGTGAGAGAAATGCTTCCCTCTGGACTCCAACAGAGGAAAATATTTTATCCTTTATCTTAGACTGGACTAAGCAAGATGATTTAAAAGACACCATACCAACTTTTACAGTTTCATTACTTTAGAGTATGTTCCTTACTGCCTGTGCCTGGAACAGTTTTTCCTATGTCTCTCTCTCTCTCTCTCTTGAAAGACTATTTTTCCATAGGAAAAATGAAGAGAGAAGGAAGGAAGCATCAACTTATTTTAACCTAGGGAGGACAACTCATGAGAGAGTCCTACACTCTTAATATGCAGCTTCTTAGATCTCATCATTTACATTGAAAAGAGAGGGGCAGATTCGGTCAGAAATCACACTTAACAGCAGCATCTTGGCCAGATGTCAGGTGTACTTAGGGATCATGCACTGAACTTAGGAACAGTTTTCACTTGTTTTTGTAACTTGATTTTTGGGTAGTTCATACCCTAGACTTCTGAGAAAAGTGTAAACTTTAAAATCAGACAAGTCCCAATTCAAATTATAACACTTATATGGATTATTTAACTTTTTCTGATACTTTTTTCTTGATCTGACAATAGAAGTACTATCATGTCTCAGTGTCAGGATGAACTCAGGGAGACCACTTATATTCTACTTGTTCCTAAAAAGCACTGGGTAACCCATACTTAGGTACACAGGAACACATTCTAAAATGATCACAGACACCCCCACATGTCCAGTTACACCCTGCCAAGAATAGCCATTGCAGCTAACTTCACAATTAGTATTTACACCAAGTGTTATTCTAGTCACTTTGTTCCATTAACTCATTACAGTGCTTACAGCGCAAGAACCAGATAAACACACTTAGCATCTTTATTTTATAGCAGTCATTAAGAAGAAAAATGAAGTTAAGAAAGGAGCTACAGGGGAGAAGGCATGAGCTACAAAGTGTGTGTTGGAGATGGCACTGAGATGTTGCTTGGCAAAACGAAGGAGGGGAGCTAAACAACGACACAGCCTTCCCCTTGCTTCCCCCCGACCTCACAGCACAGGGCTTGCTGAAAGCAAACTCAAAATGAGGTGAAGTCCACACTAGGGCTTCCCCAGGCCGTGATGCCATTGTTACTGATACTGTTATTACTATCATCTTTATCTCTTCAAAATCATTGATATATAGAGTCACTGGTTCTTTACTGAATTTACTTTCTAGACTCTATAAGCCCTGAGGGGATAGCTTTAACTAGTTCATTATTTGTGATGAGTTTTTACTGAACATACCTTCCTTTCTAATTGTGAGAGAATCAGAATAATCGTGCTCCCTGCGACGTGCCCGGGTCTTACTTAGCATTCACACACCTGTGACATCTTGGCAGTCAAGCAGTGCAAAGGCTTTCGTTTTCCGAATGTTTCAAATATGCACAGTAGAATCCACTGCTCCTTCCCACACCTACTTTATACAACGCTTGATTATTTTAGCAGAACCTCCTTATGATGGCCTAGTTTCACTGAGTTCTCCCACTACAATTATAATTTGTCACTGCACTCTCTAATGATACAGAAACATTAAATAGTAGGGAAGGGCAATCAGAAGCTTAGGACCTCAGATCTCGCGTCACAGCAGGCTTTAAATGACCCTCTCAGCCACTCTTCAGTGTTCCTTTGACACTCAGCTGTACCTGATTTCCTTTTCTATTTCTATATAAAATAAAAGCAGGCTGTACATTTTCCTTTTTGGTACCATCGTTCCATTCAAAACTATACCCATAATTTAAATGCAGCAAAATGCTTTTCTAATTTTGGATTCATTTTAAAAAATGTAGCATTTGGGGTTTTTAAATTTTCTACAGTAATTTAATTTTAAATTTTGCAAATAGTGTATGGTATAAAACAGCAAATAATTCATGATATACAGAAACAAAAAATAGCCAGGCACAGTGGTGCATGGCTGTTATCTTCACTTTTGGAGTCTGAGACCCAAGGATTGTTGAGTTCCAGCACAGCCTGGTAACTTAAAAAGAATAAGACTGGTCTTAAAATTTTAAAAGATACAAATAAAAGTGGCAGGTAGGGTGTCTAGTACCACTACATAGCTATAGCATCGAAATTGTGTTTAAAAGTACCCTACCCTGGTATTTTATCAAGAACATTTTTTGCCTATTTATTATTATTATTATTATTACCATTATTGTATTTAATATGAGACCTACAGGGTCTCCAGGGTCTCACTACACAGATAGAACTCACAGTGATTCTCCTGTTTTCAGCCTCCCAAGAGCTGGGATGACAGGCACACACCACCACGCTCAGTCTCCTGTGCTGTCTCCTGTGTTTGCCTATATTTTATAGGCAAATTTAGATTAAGAAAATATGTGAACTATTCTTTTTTTATTTATTTTCTTTTTATACACACAAATGAAAGAAGAAAAGTATAGCTGAATACTTCAAAGAAAGAAGGCTCATTTTCCAAGTTAAAACTTGGCAATAGTTATTTATGGCTCTTTGCAGCTGTCCATAGTTTGATAATGTATAAAAAGTCTGATGGTAATGCAGAATATTTTAAACTATTTTCTTTGTTCCAGTGAGGTGTCCTAGTTCATCAGGAGGAAAAAGGCACTCAATACCCATGAATCTAATTATATTTTTAAACTTTGAAATTATTTTTTTGCCCGCACAGGAAATTACATATTTCTTTTCTTAAACATCACCTGATATTTTAATATAAATAAATAGTCCCATGTTTTCACAACAGTGAATCTATGTCTCATTCTCATTTAGTCATATTAAACTTAAGGCTTAAAAATCGCTGCTTTAACTAAAGGAAGCTAACACTAAAACTATAATTTACAAGAAGAATGGAGGTTACAGAAATTGGTGTAATGATTCCCCAAGAATCAACAGAGGAAGGACAGTGCTGACACTTCAAGCTGATTGTCACTCTCTCCTGAAAATGACAGGGTGTCACCATGATAGATTTATTACAGTGTCTCTCTCTGGCTTAAAACCAGACATTTGACTACTTCTGCCATAGTATGAAAAAGTTAGAAATAATTTATGAAATAATTATTTTGTATAACAAGACAAATCCCTCATATGTCTCCCACACTTTTTACCACTTGGAAGAGACTAACAGAAGAAATATTGTACATTGCCTGTGGAATCTAGAGTAAAACTAGAGAACCTTTTTTCTCCAATGAGGCCTTCATGAAAGCACCCTCTAGTTCATATGGGCTTTTTCCCTAATCTGCTTCTGTACAAATCATACTATAAAAAGAAGTAGGTGGTCTAGGTGGGTTGTGAAAGAAGCAAATAAAAACATGCTCTTCACCACTATTAATAATGATGGTTGTTGCCACTCTTTGTATAAAAATGCCATCCATTCTGACATTGAGTATTTCATGTAAAAGTCCATGTAAAGTTGCAGAATTTTTCATTAAGCAAATGTGGGGGTGAATTATTCGAGGCATTGTCATGATTTTAACAAGAAGTTAACAAAGACATTGCCAAAAGAAACAAATAATGACGGATACACATTTAGCAGTATTTTTCCATTAAATAATTTGGAAATAAAGAGCTTATACTAGAAAACATTGATCATTCAGGAAACAGATACTATCTTTCTATGTATGCTTTCAAAATTAAAAAGGGCTCAGTTAATTGAGAATGCTATGTAAAATACTGATTAATCACGGTTTAAGTGATAATATACTTCAATGTTTATCCCAACATTTTATTTCCTCTTAACTGTCAACTAAAACGTAGTTTATATTGGAATGTAACTTCCTAAGCAACAATGATTACATTATTCAAAGTCACCTAGTGTTCAATAAGTTTAATTTTAATAATAATGAATTTAGAGGGCTAGATATGCAAAAGTTCTTCCTTTCTGAGCAACATTATGAATACGGTTTCTGTCAATATTTAAGTTGCCTCATAATGAATGTTTACTCATAAAGCAGAAATACCTATATTCAATGTAAGACTTTCTAAGAGATACAGTTTGTTTTCTACCAAATTTAAGTGGAAGAATATGTGTGTTTGCAGTTTAAAGTGGGAATTTATTGTCTAAGCCCCATTACCTTATAAATATCCAGAAATCCACACTGGTGGTCAAACCTGGTGTACAGTTCGTTGAGCATGCTGATCACCTGCATGGGGGTGCACTGGGCGCAAATAGCTGTGAAGCCAACGATGTCAGAGAAGAGCATGGTGACATCATCAAACTTCCTGGCCTGTACTTGCTGTCCTTGCCACAGCTGCTGGGCGACATCCCCAGGGAAGATGGAGTACAGAAGATCCACTGTCTTCTTTTTTTCTTCTTCCAGAGCCTGGTGAGTTCGTTCTAAAGTGGCCTTTAATTTGTCCATCCTCTTCTTTAAGCCATCTTGGGCCTTGGCCTGCTCACCAACCAGAATGACATCTCGGGTGGCATCGTGAATCGGAATGTCTGAGAGATGCAGACCTCGGCCCATGAGTTCATCCAACTTGTCCACACACGGGGAGCCCAAAAACAAGATGGAATTTGATTCTGGGACATGGATCATTTGCCCTTTGATTTCCATAACCTGTAAATTTAACAGGGAATTTTGATCAGGCATCTTCATGTTATAAGTTAAAAATAATACTATTTGATGAATAGGAAAAGTCAGAAATAGTTTCTTAACAAGACTAACATAATGCATTTATGTATGCAAATTCTAATCTGATGTTCCATTGATATAAACTGCTTCCCTCGGAATAGAAACAATTATTTTATAGCTCACTCAGCTACTTTTCTGAAGAGAAATAATAAAATGCAAAATGAGATCAATGAAAAGTGAAACAGGAAAACATATTTTATTCAAGATTAAATTACTACCAGGTACATTAGGGAGCTGTTTTATAAGCCAATTTAAAAACTTTCAGACTGCTACATAATACAACTAGGATAAATCCATTTGTCAAAATAACTATACTTAACTGTCATTAAAATAACACTTCTTTCAAAATATAAATTTAAAAGCTTAACATGAATCAAAATAATTGTTTAGCCTTACATATATCATTTTTTAGTCAGTCATTAGAAAATGTAGTAATCACGTAAACAGACCAGAGAAAAGGAGAGGTCACTTAGTATTAAAAGTAACTTACACCAGATATTATTGAGCCATTGTTACTAGAAATTATCTGTTATTTAACTAAGGTGCTCATGAAACTAAAAATAAATCCCCACATTAGAGTACCACTGAGGAATTCAGGCAATAAGAATCTGAGTTACCAATTTATACATATGTCTCTATTCTCTATTCTGTCTATGAACTTGAGGGATTGACAGGTAAAATAATAAATAAATAAAAACTTTGCTAACATAAAATTCTGTAATCTTAGCTTACTACCTCAGTGAACAACTTCACAAAGGATGAGCACCAGTAGGAAAAGAAAAAGATGTTGGTTATTGCTATCCACAAACAGTTATTTGGGTGAAATGAAGGTGTTTCAGCAAACCTGGAAAGGAAGATAGCTATAATTACTAGAAACAAACTGTCTAACTGTTGACTAACAGGGACTGCTCACCAGTGTCATTTATGTCATTTTCCACTACCACTACATGGAAAACATTCAACAAGTTATTTTCTTTTAGTTTTCATAGCATGAATTGGACTAATTGATGAAATAAATGGTATAGAGTAAATTTGAGGTAAGCTATAGAGATTGAAATTTTTAATCTTACAAATGCATACATTTTTATTCATCATAGAACATTCACCTAAATCTTATTTGTGTAAGTAAATAAAACTGAATCACTGTAGGGAAAATGATGTTCAAAAGGCTAGCAGCAAATCACAGCCTCTCCAGTACCTGGACCTGAGATACCTGGAAGACAGTCACTTAGAAAGGAGAAAAAGAAGAACTCTGGGAACCAAGAAGTGAACAGGAAGACTTAACATCACAAAGAACTGGAAAAAAAAACTGAAAACGACAGAGAAAACAATGAAGCTCTGGGTGTTTGTGCCCTTCTGTGTGTTCAAAGTTATAATTTTGTGACCTGTTTGCTCTGAGGCCCCTCTGTTCATATTCCCTAGGATGTGACAAGCCCAGGTCCCAGAAGAGGACCTGTTTCCACAAGTCAAGCTAAGCCTGGGAAGGATGAGTCCCTGTTATAAACAATAGATGGGCAGTGCTACCCCTAGAACAAGCCCACAGTGACTGTAAGATGAAAACGCAGCAGCTTGGCAGCCTAGAGGTGAAGAACAAGCACACTGCAGGCTCCATCCCAGCTGGTCATGATACAATCAGAAGCCATTTGGAGAAGAGTTTGCTGCCTAAGAATAAGCTATTCTGGGAATCAAGACAATACAAAATATGAATGATTATTTTGGTAACGAATTAGAAATTATAAGAAGAGTGCTGCAGGTGGCAGTACAAAACATAAAACATTCAATAGGCAGTATGAATGGCAGATGTGACCAGCATGAGGACAACAGTGTCTTAAATTGAAGACAACTTGGGTATCATAGATCATAAACTCAGTGATACACCAGAGACCACATCCAACCAGAAGCACACCATGCAAGATGGATCCAGGAACTATCAGATGACTGAAAAAAATCCACACAGGAATATAGGAACAAAGGAAAATTCAGAATGGAACTTAAAATGCATCAACCATATATTCACAACTTATCCACAGATGAGAGTTCCTTTCAAAAGCAAGATGGTAGAGGCTGGGGAGATAGCTCAGTAGAATTACTGCTTCCTTGGCAAGCACAAGGCCCTGAGTTCAATTCCCGGTACCTCAAAAAAGAAAAACAACCTCATACAAAAGCAAGATGATTCTGTGCACTTTATGGTTTGGAATGTGACTTCTAAATAAAATAAAATCTTTATCCTTTTCATTTTCTTTCATCATCTACTTGCCATCTACACCTTAATTTTAAAATCTTGTATTTGAAATGTGATTTTCAAATTTGTTTTGTTTTCTTTAATTATGAAATAAATTTTTTGGCTGTATTACAAACCTTACTGTGTGCATGCTAGTTGTAGGTTGTATTTTACGGTACTTAGATGACTTTCTTAAGTGAAATAAAACACTAATTTCAAATCATGCAAAATATATTCACTAAAATCATAGCAGAAAAAAATTCCAATCTAAAGAAAGAATTTAATATGCAAGCATAAGAGGCATTCAGAAGTCCAATTAAGCACCATTAGAAAAGAGCCTCTACATGATACATATTAATCAAAACTCCAGAAGTTTAATTAAAGAGCAAATACTAAGTTTTTAGAGGAAAACAGTGACTAACCTATAAACACAAGTCTATCACAATAACAAATTTTTCAGTATAAATTTTAGAGAGCAAAAGAGCTAAAATGAAGTTTTTTAAGCCCTAAACAAAAACTATTGTCAACTTAGACTTCTATATTCTGCAAAACGTGCCTCCAAAATTGATTTACAAGTAAAGACATTACATGACCCTGAAAAAGATTCCTAAAGAAACACATGATTGTTAAACCATCACAGTAGAAAATACTTGAAGGAATCCTAAAGACAGAGAGTCTGCCAGCACTAAAGGAAAGTCTATTTCTAGCTAGGAAAGTAAAGAAAAAGAAAACAAATAAAGGAAGCAACATTGAAAAAAATAGTGTAATAACAGGCCCAGAAAATATCCTACAATAATTCTCAATGCCAATGGTTGTAACTTCCCATTCAAAAGATGCAGATTGGCAGGTGGGATCACAGAATAAAATCCATCCATGTTGCCTACAGGAGATGTACCCCATCCAACCAGAAGCACATGGACTGAAATAGCTACATACGGAACAGGCCTATAAGCCCACTGTCAGATGAATAGATAAAGAAAATAATGCAAATATGCACAAAGAACTGCTAGTCAGCTATGAAGAAGGATAAGTATGAGACACTTCTAGGAAAATGAATGCACTTTGAGTCCATATTACTAAGGGAAGTAAATCAGGTATAAAAAATTAAATATTGTAAGGTTTCTCTTAAGTGAGACACATAAAACATAAAAAATTCAAAGAGCAAAATAAAAGACAGGTGATAAGCAATAGGAAGATAGACTTTATGGAGATAAAAAGGGGAGGTGGAGATGAGCGGAAAAGGGGGAGAACAGGGAGAAGAAAAAATGTAAGGAACAAGAGGTGATATGTACAAGTATCAATATGACACAATGAATTAATCATTATGTATTACAAACATACTAATAAATTTTTAAAACAATGAATCTCTGTTAGATATAGATTTTCTATGAAATAAAAATGCTCACTTTGTCTTAGGTAAAGGTTTTGTCTTTCACAGTTTATCCTGTTATTCAAAATGCTCTCATTTATACACTGAAGAGTATGTCGAGTATTTTCTATTTATAGGACTTCTCTGAATGATCAGGATAAGGCAATAAAATATGGCTCAGCTTTCTAAAACTACCATAGCATGATGAAGAACCAAATACATACAGGTAGGGAATAGGTGAAGGTATTCTCATTTGTCCAACCAAGAGAGTTTCTCAAGATACCACAAGCAATTGTTGAAAAACAAAGGAAATAATTGTCCTGTACAATATTTCTGGATTATTTTATATATGCCCAATACATCTTGTGGGAAAGCAGTGTTATTAATGATATATAGTTTTCCTCTTAGGATATGAACAACAAAGGAAGATATATATCTAATTATACTTTCATCATTTAAAATATTAATATGTTAAATTTTATCCTAAGGTTTAACGGAGAGAAAAATATGTAAACAGATATAAAGTAGGGTTCCAAATAGGCAGCCGAAAAAAAGAAATTTTTGTTTCAGCTGTAAATGAAGTAGCTTTTTGTATATTTATCCCAATTCAGTTCAGTAAAAATGCCACTTCTTAATATTGCATCCTGTCTTGTAGGTTTCTGCTATATCTGCTATACAATTTATGAAAGCAAAACCAAAATAACATATTCCTGGATGTTTGAGAATTAAAAGGGTTTCTAGAAAAAGCTTTTATTCTCACTAAGCAATATTACTTGCAAATATCTTGATCTGATGCAAACAAGTAGGGCAGCTTAAGTGTTCAAAACAAGACCCTCACATGCCGAAGATTCTTTGTCTCATTTCTACACTCTGTACTCACCCACCGGATAGACAACACAGCTAAAGACACCAGTAAAGGTGTCCTGCTGCAAGCATACATCCAGGAGTATTCTTCATAAAAAATACAGTTACCAGTTATCTTCTGAGTAAAATTGTTCTGTATCTTCAAGCAGCATGATGAAGGACCAGTCAGAGAATAGAGGCATGAAATGTTTCAATAAGATAAGAAGAACAGCACAGAAGCTTTGAAAACTGCAATCACTGTTGCTACAACTCACAAAGGTGGGCCAGAAACTGTGTGGTAACCTAAACAGAGCAATACCACATTCATATTTGAAAACAAAATATACAACATAATAGTCAAACTATCCAGGGCATAGGAAGAAATAATTCCCTCATAATAAAGAACACAGAAAACACAACTTCAATGAGAAAACAAACACAAATGATGCCAATAATAGGTTGAATCAGATGTTGGGATATCTGAAATTTTTAAAGGAAACATCATAAAACATTTCAGCAAATATTTAAAAATTCTTTTAAAATGAATAAAGAAAGTGCCCAGCTAGCTTGGTCGGTAGAGCATGAGACTCTTAAAATAAATGAAGAAACCCAGAAGCTCTCAGTAAAGCAATAAAAACATAAAATAACCAAATAGAAATAATAGGACTTAAAATATAGCAACAAAAGCAGAAAGCTTGCTGGATGGGATAAAAATAGAAGAGATGAAAGAAGATAGCATTCATAAATTTGAGGACAGTTTGAAGAAATGTACTTATTCTGAAGAATAAAGGAAAAATCGACTGAAAAATATGGCTTCAGAACCTGTTGAATAATACAAAAATATTTCACATTCATACTATGGGTCTCAGAACAGAGAGACCAAGATTAAACCAGTATTTAAAAACAAAATAGGCACCAGGGGAGATAACTCAAATAGCTCAGGGGCCAGGGAGATGGCTCAGAGGTATAAGTGCCTGCCTGGCAAGTGCAAGTTTCTAAGTTTGATCCCTGGTACTAAAAAAGAAATTAAAAAGATAAAAAAATTACAAAGAATTTAGCATTTTTGCTCAAATTCTATAGTAATTAGGATAAAGCAGAATTCTCACAAATCCCAAATTTCAATTTCTTTTTTGAAAAAAATAAAAAGAATGGATGAAAATATATAAATATTTAGTTTGTTCAAAGCTTGTAAGCGATATGCATCTCAAATATGTTAAATGTAAATCTGTTATAAAACCATCATTATTAGGTTTCTGAAAATTAGATATAGGGCTGACCAAATAGCTCAGTGGATTAAAGCACCTGCTTAGGCAGACACAGGGGCCAGCAGTTCAATCCGCAGGCCTGCCATGCTGGCCCTGCCCCCAGAGCACAATGAGAAGGAGATAAATCCTGGGCATTGTGGCACCTGCCTATAATCCCAGCTTTTGGGAGGCTGTAAACAGGAGGATCACTATGAGTCTAACATATGCAGTGAGACCACGTACACCCTGTACACCTTGTCCTAAATACAAAAAAATAATTAGATATAAATGAAAGATTTTAAAAGCAGACAGAGATCAGTAAACAGAACCTTATGGAGTGGGGTGAACTGGTTGGAGCTTATAAGACCAGAATGCTGATAAGAATGGGGAGGGATAATCAAAGCCAAACTAAGATGGTTTCCACTGGGAACAATAACTTCCTTGGCATTTGGACTAGAGCTCATTTGTACTACACTGTGACAGAACCTTGTTTACATTTTTCCCAAGTCCCAAGACATTGGATGAGACTGAGATAAAGACTATGGGCAGATTAACCTGGTAGAAGAAATTCCAAAGAAACCCAGTGTTGAGACAGTGGTACAGATACTGCTATGTTTTCATCCACATTTACAGTGAAAAACAAGAGCAAAAATCCAAGTTGAATGATTTGGAAATTTTTGAAGGCGGACAGAAAGGAAATGAGTGGGACATTTGGTCCAATTTAGTTGCTGAAAGATTTACATTCTCAAAAAATCAATGCTCGCATCAGAATAATAGGAAAGACAGCTTGAGGGCATTTCAGAAATCAGCAAGGCCTCACTCAATGCAGCTATAAGGCTGTAGAAGTATTAAGTTTTTTGAGAAGAGACTCTTGGGCACTTCTGTAAAGTGCTTAATAGGAAAATGTTTCTACAAGCCTTATTTTACCATTTTCAGCCAACTAGGATCTCAGAGGACACTACAAATTTGTTGCAAGGGAACCTAGGTATTGGTTCTGCTAATAGCAGACCTTGGCATTGTCCACATGATACTGGTTTTATTGGCATGCTGAATGAGAGAGTAGTGGGGTCACAGAGACTTCCACCCAGATTAGAGAGGAAAGCTTTTACAGGTGGCATCCAGCTGTAATCCCAGTGTTGGAAAGGTTGAAAACAGGAGGATCACTAGGAATCCAAGCCGTATAGTGAGACCCTGTACTAAATAAACACATGAAAAAAAAGGAAGAAACCACATGAGCTGTAATTAAGAAGGATATGGGGTGGGGCTACTCAAGTCCCTTTAAACAATGTACCATGTAGTCCAGATGCCAGATATGGAATTAAAAGAGTGAATGTTTTCCCTAATGGATTTTCATCTTGATTTAATCTGATTCTTTGTTTGTTTTTATGTATTTAGGACAGGGGGTACAGGGTCTCAGTGTGTAGATCAGACTTGTAGTGATCCTCCTGTTTACAGCCTCCCAAGTGCTGGGATTATAGGTGTGCACCACCACTCCCAGTCTCAATTGCATTCTCAGAGCACCCCAGTGGTGGGGCCAGCACAGCAGGCCAGGGGATCCAACTTAATCTAATTCTTTTCAACCCTTCTATTTACCCAGTTTGGAATGAGAATGTGTATCTTGTGATTATGTGATTTACTTTGATTTTTATAGAGCTTGCTACTGAACAGTTTACCTGAACTCATGGAAGATACTTTGCTTTGGACATTTGAAAAATGCTAGCGCTGTTAATACTCTGAGGAGGAGATTATTTCATTTTTAGTTGTATGTGGAATAGTTGTGTTATTTGCGGTGGGATTATGAACTTGCTGTTGTTTATTTGAAGATTATGCATAGTTTCATGATTTATGGGGGTATTAAGTTGTCAGATTATGACCATTAAACATGATGTGTCAACTTCATTGGATTAAGTAATGTCTAGATTATTAAAGCATGTCCCTGGATGTGCCAGCGTGTCACAGATACATGGCCTTATTCTATGTGGTCTCTCATTATGTGGCCTGTCAGCCATTTCTTCCTAGCACCATTCTCCTGCTCTACTTTATGGCCACTGTGAACTAAACAGCATTGTTCTACATACTCTTCTATCACAATATTTTTCCCATGGTGCCAACCAATCACGGACTAAATCTCATTAAAACATGAACCATACTAAACCCCTCCTTAAAGCTGTGAGTGCTGAGCATTAAGTTCAGCAACAGAAACAATGATTCAAACAATATATAATTTAAATCATCTCAAGGATGCTTACATTACCCAATAAATGTAAATTGTCTTTAGTTGTTGTTACACTGTAAAATTTAGGGAATAATGACAAGAAACAAGACTATACACATGCAGTACATCACTACCTTTGAATAGTTTTAATCTTGATTGGTTCAATTTGCAAACTCAAGGATTCTTTATGAGGAAAACTAAAATGTGGGTAGGCATGGTGGTGTATGCCTACAATCTCAACTCTAGGAGGCTGAAGCAGGAGGGTCATAAGTCACAGTCCAGTCTGGGTTACTTAGCAATACCTCATCTCAAAATATTAACACAAAATAAAACAGTATAATATAATGTAAAGATTTTAAGGGATGGCCAGATAGCTCAGCAGATTAGAGCACCTGCTTAGGCAGACACAGGGACTACAATTTGATATCCAGCATGCTGTGCCATCCCTGTCCCCGGGATGCACTGACACAGTAATTGAGATTGGGCATGGTGGTGTGTGCCTGTAATTCCACCACTTGAAAGGCTGAAAACAGGAGGATCACTACATGTCCAATCTGGGTATGAGACCCTGAAGACCCTGTATTAAATACAAAAAAACAAAGAAAAATTAAAGGGCAAGAGAAGTAACCAAATGCAAAGGATTTGTGTTGTTACTAATACCATCAAAAAAAAAAAAAAAAAAAAAAAAAAAAAAAAAAAAAAAAAAAAAAAAAAAAAAAAAACAAAAAAACAAAAAAAAAAA
>PVKA01024225.1:0-17437 GCA_004027165.1 Ctenomys sociabilis | reverse complement strand
TAACATCGAAGAAAAAAGAAATAAAGATACAAAGAAAGGAAGAGTATGAAGTATGACTTTATCCAAGGAGAATGACCTATACACTGAAAACTATAAAGTACTCATGAAAATATTCAAGAAAAATCAAAAAGGATATCCAGATTATGTTGATGGATTAAAAAGTTAAAATTGTTAAAATATTTACAGTACCCAAATTATCTACATATTTAATGCAATCTCAAAAATACAATAGAATTTTTAATAGAATTAGAGAACCTATTATAAAATTAGTATGCTACCACAAAAGTACATAAATAACCCAAGAAATCATAAACAAAGAACAAAGATGAAGCATTACGGTATTTAACCCTCAAAAACGTTACTCCATAGCTGACATAAGCATAGCAGGATGACACATGCATATTAATTAGCAAACAGACCAATGAAAGTAAGTGTGGAGTCTGGAAATATGTTCACATATAAAAAAGTATCAAGGGACACAAAATGGGAAAATGATAATCTCTTTAATAAGGGTGATGGAAAAACTGGATAGCCCACATGCAGAAGAATTTAACTAGGCCCTCACCCTACATCATGAAACATCAACAAAAAATTGATTAAATACTTATGAAGAATAATAAAGCCCCAAACTATCAGAAAATGCAGTGAGAAAGTTCTTTGGTAATAGTGGAATTTTTTGGATATGATCCTAAAAGTACAGGAAACAAACCTAAAGCATAAACAAGATTATGTGAAGCTAAAAATCTCTATAGCAAATAAAACAATCAATAGAATTATGAGACATTCTGTAGAATGGCATGAAATCTTTACAAATCAGACACTTGATAAGATTTAATGAAATACACAAGGAACTGACCTGAAGAGCAACAACAAGCAATGATTGGATAGAGAAAGAGCCTAAACATTTCTCAGAAGACAAGCACATGGCCAGGAGGCATGGGCATACGTCGCTGAATAATGCCACAGTAGGGGAAGAGCCACACGTGGGGTCATGAGATCATATCACCTAGTAAGATAGCCATACAAGTTTGTGCAAGTGCACTGTATTATGTTCAAACAGCAGTGAATCACCTAACAATGTATTTCTTGGGATATGTTCTGATCCTTACTTAGTAGACAACTATAAGAAACTGCAGATCATGAACCATCAGGGAAATGTGAATTAAAGCCACTATGTGACATCACTTAACACACTGTAGAACAGCTATGATAAAAAATGGAAGATGACAAGTGTTGGTAAGGACATGGGGAAGATGGAACTCTTGCACAATGTTTGTCAGGATGAAAGTTAGTATAGCTGTGCTTCTATAGAGGAGGTTCTTCCAATAATCACAAGTCCACCTACCACACGACCCATTAATCTCACTCTTTGGTATATATCCAAAGGTAAAGGAATCATCATGTGGAAGTTATACTTAATCCCTATGCCAATTGTAGCATTACTTACAACAACCAAAATAAGTGATTAACCTAAGTGCTCATCCAGGCACGAATGAATATATGCAGTATGCAAACACAACAAAAGTGCCATTTGTGCACAATGAAATGGCATGTCCTTCAGCTTCTAGAAGAAGGAAACCCTGCCATGTACAACAGCATAGATAAAACTGAAGACTAACAGACATAATCTGAGTCATAAAAGTAAATAAGTAAATAAATACAAGCAATACAGATTATTTTTATTTCCTTTTTGCAGTTCATGCTTATCATTCCATTTTTGTGATTATTTTTTGGTTCTTAGACTATAAGGAGCCAAAGAAATGGTATGTTTTGAAACAGCACATGTTTTTCCCATAGGGAAATGGACATTTTAAGATGCCAACTTAATATCCAAATTGATGACAGCTACTTATTCACTTATTTATTCTTTAGTTTTACGTATATTTATATGTAATATCTTTAACTTTGAACTGTTATGCTATATAGAAAGTTAACCCAATGGTCTTTCCCTTTGCACTGAGATAAACAATAAAAATTATTGTAGGTGTGAGGTAACAATATAGGGCTAATTAAGGTACTATTTATTCAACAGGTTGAAATTTTGCCTTTGTTTAAATGTAAGATGATAAATAAATTCACATTTTTATTTAAAAATCATCCAAAAATGTTCAGAAACATAGCTTCTGAAACATTTTATCTTTTTGTATCTTATTTTTCCATGTGCTTGTATTTAGCCTCATTTCCATTCAATTCTATTCTGAGAAACTCATTCGGATAATGGATTTGTAGGCTGCTTTGATAGTTAAGCCAGGGGGCAACATAACCAAGACTATTTACTCTCCCATGATTAGATGCTGCTTCTTTTTAAATCATAACAAAATTCATGTCCTATTTAAATGGAATAGGTTTGTGCTTTATAGTGCAAAAAAGTGTATCACTGAATGTGTTAGCATTCTTTTTTGCAAATTTTCCAAGTGGGAAATGTTTGTGTAACTTTCATTTATTCATTTTTTACTTAACATGTATTAAATCTCACTCTATGTGGGGAATATTAAATTGATGTGTAGTTTTTAATATGTTGCATATATAAAGACTGGCTTTTGCCCCAAAGGATGCAATGATTTTATGTTCTAGTACATCCATGAGATCAGTAAATTACACACACTTAAAGGCCCAGAACTGTCTTCCCTGTTTTGTTGCCTGCAATTAAACTGTACTTTAGGTGCACTTTTGTCACCATATTGTCATCCACATATTGCATGGAAGATTGGAATTATAAGTGTAAATATCTGGTTTAGAAAAGAATGCATATATATGCAAAATATTCTGCAAAGACATGAAACATTACACTTTTTTCAAGGAAACATTATAAAAATAATATAGAAAAGCCCTAGCAGATTGTTACATAAAGACAAAGAAAACCTACACATAATAATAGAGATTTTTGTTGTTTAAAATCTTGTTGGAGCCAGGGAGATGGATCAGTGGAATAAGTACTTCCCTGGCCAGGGCAAGGGCCTGAGTTCAATCCCCAATTCCGCAAAACAAAACAAAACAAAAAAATCTTACTGACTGCTGTTCCCCAGAAAGTTTAACCACAAGAATACGAAGCCTTGGAAAGTCTGAGAGAAGAGAATTTTCTATTACAGTTATTATGATTATGTTTGTATATGTGTAGGTACTTCTGTTAAATCTTTCCTCTCTGCTTATCCTATGAATGAGGAGTAGAGTACATATCAAGGGTGGCTGTTTAATTTGCTCTTAGTAACACAAAGAATATTTTGTAGTTTTTGCTGAATTGTATTTTTTTTTTGCAGTACCAGGGATTGAACTCAGGATCCTGCTCTTGCCAGGCCAGTGCTTATTCTACTGAACCATCTCCCCAGCACTGAATTTTATTACATATTTAAAAGAAATAAGTAGAATTTCTGTGACGAGCCAGATTGGCAAAGCTCATTGCTACATACTGGAAATCTTGACAGATGGACAAGTTGCATTAAGAAAATTATAAAGCAAATGGAACTTTCTAATGGAATAATAGTGCAATTGCTTAGACAAAGGCATATACCATACCTAAGTAATGTTATAAAATCTAATTTTAAACAAAATTTTACATAAATGATTATTGTTCCAAAGAAATTCCTATGATGATGTAAATATGGTTAGTGGGACTAAAAAACTAAATTATGTCATGAATTTCAAACTTTATTTCATATCATCCTGACTCATGCATCAAGTAGCATAACAGTATTCAATCTATTATCTAAGGTAGGAAATGGATTCCATTTGCCTGGGCAGGAAAATGAATTAATATTTGTATTGCAGAGTTTTTATATTTAAAGATGTTATACAGAAATTTGAAAATTCATTTGTGTGAATTTTGCTCAGTACTAGAAACAGACAATTTTAAAACAGTCATGACATTTTCCCTCTAGGTGCTTATATATGTTCTAGCTCAGAAATGAAGAAGGGAGAAAGGGAGGGAGACAGGAAAGGAGGGAGGGAGGGAAGGAGAAATGATAAGCAGAATTAAGAAAATTACAGTGCAGAAGGAAATTTCTAATAGAATAATAGAGAAAATCTTATTAAGGATGGGAGGAGAGAGGGGGAGAGGGGAGGAGGGAGAGAAGAGAGGAAAGGTTGCAGGGAGATGAGGGACCCTTCAGCTACAACACAGCTAGGTCCTAATAAAATGTATCTCTTAGCATCAGCATCAGTGGGCTCTGTAGAGATAGAAGAGGCAGCACAGAATCTATAATGAAGAGAGTTAACATTTATTGAAGGCTGATTGTGCAGGTACTCCTCCAAAACAAAGCAAAACAGCAAAAAGATATACATTTAAAAAAATTAACAATAGGCCAGAAATACAGCTCAGTAGCACAAGTGCCTGACTAGCAAGCACAAGGTCCTGAGTTTGATTCCAGATACAGAAAAAAAAAAAAAAGTAACTGAAAAACTAACAAACAAACAACAATGACAACAAGAACCACCTACATATCAAAACAGACAAGTAAAGAATGGGAGCTTGATGTGGTCCCCTGATAGGGGCAGAGAAAAGGCAGGCTGCCCTGTCTACCACCCACGTGAAAAGAACAACTGAGGGCTGGGACAGTGTAATGTCAGTGTTTGGGAGTGGAGGCAGAGTTTCCTGAGTAGAATATTCATCCTCAAAAAAGACTACAGTCATCTCTAGCATTTAAAAAATTTCTCCAGCCTTGGCTTTCAAAATATTCAATGACTGAAAGCAAACACTAAATTTAAATCTCCAAAATGGTAGGTAGTGGGAGTGTCAGATTCAGAATATAGGATATTTTCAACAAGGGTACAACCATGAAGATGTGCAAGCAACAGAGGAATGAAGAGACAGTTGAAACCTTTGAGCCTGTCTTACAGGGAATGACACTAACATTTACCTTAAATAACTGTTATACAAATGCAAATGGGCTCATATAGCATATCAACCACAGTACCTGCACAATCAGCCTTCAATAAATGTTCACTCTCTTCATTATAGATTCTGTGCTAACTTAGATTTGAATAAGAAACCTGTGTTGCTGGGCTCAAAATAAGTTATTTCAACATGATCTACATGTGATTGTGAATATAAGCCATACTTGAGAAACACCATCTCAAATAGCAACTGTCCAGCAAGAGTAAATGAGAACAGACACAACAGCATACATGGGATCTCAGTTAAATTTGTAAAAGGCTTTGTTATCACAAATTGTGCTGCTATAAACATAGGTATACATATATCACTATGATATAATGTTTTCAGTTCCTCTTGGAAAATTTCCAGCAGGGGGATAGCCGGCTTAAATGGGATTTCCAGTCCTACTCTTTTGAGGAGACTCCATACTGATCTCCACAATGGTTATACCAGTCTACATTCCCACCAGCAGTGGAGAAGTGTTCCCTTTTCCCCACAACCTCTCCAACATTTGTTGTTGGTTGATTTCCTTATGACAGCCATTCTTTCTGGAGTGAGATGGTATCTCAGTGTTGTTTTTATTTGCATTTCACGGATGGCTAGCAATGTGGAGCATTTTTTCATATATTTATTCATTTCTTTAATTTCGTCCTCAGAGAAGTGTGTATTCATCTCAGATGCCCATTTCTGAATTGGGTCTTTAAATTTGAGGACCCTGTTATAAGTTAGTTCTTTATATATTCTTGACAACAGACCTTTGTCTGATTGCTTATTACTTAGGATTATTTCAAAATTTGTGGGTTGTCTTTGAACTCTGTTCACAATTTCTTTTGATGTGCAGAAGCTCCTCAAACAGAGTTGATCCCAGTTGTTGATTCTTTCAAGTGCTTCCCGTGCGAATATATGTTTGTTCATGAACTCTTTACCTGAGGGGACTTCACTGACCTCATCAGAAACAAAAACTACATTTTGGTATATAGATCTTGCTCTATCTAGGTCTTATCCATACATCAGAAAAGTGTAAAAATGAGGTATACACCGCGGGGCCATAATAATAATTTGAGCTGTAAATGGCTATGGTCGACAACTTCTTCAGACAACTCACTATTGTTGTGGAATGCTGAACTGTGTTGGATTGTGTCGTCGAGTTCAGGCACCTAACTTAGTTGAATGACAATGGAGTCCCCATCTTTGACAGGTGTAGACAAAAGAAGGGGTATAGAAAGGAAGAATCATGATGTGTGTGTGTGGACAGTACAGTTGGGATAGATACACCATGCTTCTACATAATCCTATGAGAGGCAAGATTTGCACTAATGGTGGTTGGACAGGATATTATGTCGGCTTCTAGTACTATGGACAACCACTAGGAAAATAACAAGTTAGAAAGAATTAATTATTGAATCTTTGATGTAATTCACATATAAAAATTAAGGTATGTAAACAGCTACACTCTCTTTATTTACTGATAAGAGATATATGGTATAATAATGTCTGTAAGTATAATATCATGTATGCACCTTCTATGATACCAAAACATTATGAAAAGTTTGCAATGTATTAATTTATGAAATCCATCTTGTCAAGGTATCTTAAAACTGTCTCATTGATATTTATACTTCAATAAAATAACAATAAAAAAAGAACTAAAAAAAATGGCAATGGAATACACATCTCTGAGAAAACTGAAAAAAAATGGTGTTCAGTTGAAGGATCATTTTGTTCCTATATATACACAAAACAGTTAAGATAGATATACAGCTACTTTCTCTTAATTCAATGGGAAGAAAGATTTGTACTAATAGTGTTTGGACAGAATATCATGTCTGCATCTTATATTAATGAGTGAAACTGTCCTACTAATCGGTTTTGATGTCTCATTCCTATTTGTTTCTCAATAAAAATCAATGAAAAAAAAAGTGAAAGGTAAGGACTTGAACACAGAAAGCTCAACATCCACGGTCCCACACCACTTTCAATACTGTCATAAATATGATTCAAATAAAATAGAGCAGAATGTGGCAAAAGGTGGTGTCTCAGGGCTAGCACATGAGCAAGCCCATCAAACAGCTTGTGTTAGTCAAAGGTGAATTACAAAGTGATTTCAAAAAAAAATTTTAGACTACTTGTTTTATGAACTTTATGAATGATTTTCCTCCATGTTTGGAAGAATGCTATAATTATTTTGTTATTCAGTATGTACTCCCTAGTTCCTCCCCCTATTTGGACATTTTCTCCCAACTAGAGATGGGGAGGAGGAAAGGAAGAAAAGAAAAAGAAAAAGGAAAAAAGGAAAAGCTTTTGCAAATAGGGTAGGGAAGAGGAACTGAAAGTGGGCAGGGGATGTGTGGAAAATTGCTAGGCTTACCATGCACAAATACAAATTCCTTACAATGTATGTGAGCATGATGCATGCCTGAAATGTACCAATAAACTTAAATTAAAAAGAAGAAAAATAAGACGTTTTGAGTTCTCTGGACATATCCTTAATATTAGACAAAGTTCTGTTTCACAGCAAAAGCCTATGCATGACCAATTAATAAACTTTTTTATTTGGATTTGGGGGTTGAACCCAGAGTCTTGCACATTCTAGGCAAGTACTCCACCACTGACTCATTGAGCCAGCTCTTCATTTTATGTTGAATCTTTTGATGTTGTTCAGGCTGCACTCACACTTACAATGTCCCTGCCTCGGTCCCCTGAGTAAATTGATTACAAGCATGCATCACTACATCCAGTATATAATTGTTGTTTGTTTGTTTTATTTATTTTATTTTTATTTTTTGATGTACCAACGGTTGAACTCAGGACCTTGCACTTGCCAGGCACATGCTTATTCTACTGAGCTATCTTCCTGGACCAAACCTGTAATTCTTAATTGGCCTTTGGACACACATAGCATGTTAGAATTTTCAAAGCATTTTCATGTACACAGATTGACATTACTATTAGTGGGAATCTAAAACCAGGAAAGGCAGAATGTGTCGGCATAGATCCAACAGTGGTGAAGGTAGGGAAGTCTCTGCAGAGCCTGTGCAGCCTATACTTGTGTTCAATCAGGTGGAGGAATGGAAGGAGTAACACCTCTCAAAGTATAAATGATGTGAGTTCAAAACTTAATCCCACTGATTGCTAGGAGAGAAATCATGATGTATCACATGGCCTTTCTGAGCCTTGAAAATCCCATCTGTGCCATTGGGATAAGGAAAATTCTATCCCAGTAACATTGGAATAAAGTGTTATTAAGATGATTCACATAAGAAGCATAGCCTGGCAATAATATACACATGCATTCAATAATTCCTTATAAATTGCTGTGACTGCTACGGTTAAGCATTATGACAGTGATAATGATTACTCAGCTAGTATATGATGTAAACATAGGAGCTGATAATAGAATAGTGTTGAATTTATAAAGATGTAGTTTAAGAAGTGATATAAAATAGGCACAGAATGAGAATTTAGAAACATCGATTATTCGTTGCATTGTTTCCAACAGTGGAAAATATTTTTAAAAGCCTCTAAGTGGATTTCTGTTTTATTCATCAATTAAAAAATTTAATAAGACATACAAAGTGCCACATAAATTACAATATGATGTTGAAGGTTGGCTTTGCATTGACAAAATGTCTTAAGCAGACATCATGAAAATGTGTTTTACTAGACATTCCTGTGAACACGAACTAGTATGTACAAACCTCTGACAAGATTATTTGACTGAAGCAACATGAGGCAGGCCCTGTCAATGAGAAGCACATGAGCTTTTGATGGTAGCTAGCATCCCAAGACGGAGGAGAAACTGCAGGTCCAGAGGAGAAACAGAAAGTCCAATCTGATAATAGCAGAAATCAAAGCACTGAGAAGGATCTAATGAAGTCAAACCATGTGACTGAGTTACAATTGTCACAGCCTGAGCCTCACCAGGTGACTATCTCTCTCCTCTCTCCTCAGTAACCACAGAGGCCACTTATCAAAGTTAATGGCATCACAAGATAAGAGACTGTCTTGTAGTAGTCTGTCTTATAACAGAGATGCTCAGAAATGATTCCGACCTGCCTGAGATCTACATACAGTGTAAGTAAACACCACCTGTGTTAAGGACTGGAATTTGAAGATGGTTATCCTTGTGTGCCTTGACTAATAGAAAAGTTTATATAAAAGATAACCTTGTCCATCTCTTCATACTTTTATTTATTTATTTATTTATTTATTTATTTATTTATTTATTTAGCAGAACCAGGGATTCAATTCAGGCCCTTGCGCTTGCCAGGGAAGTGCTTATTCCACTGGGCCACCTCCCCAGGCCCAACCATCTCCCAAGTCCCTCTTTATACTTTTAGGGTTTTTTTTGACAGAACCAAGAATTGAACTCAGGCCCTTGTGCTTACCAGGGAAGTGCTTATTGCACTGAGTCATCTCCCTGGTCCCCTCTTCATACTTTTAAAAAGCGATCTACACTAACTAGTCCCTTGGAAAAAGGAATCCATCATGATTCTTTCCTAATAGACTGAACTGGGCTACCATCACATTGGCCTCTTAAATACTCTTGTTTTAATGGTCCATGCCCTCAGTTAAAGGCAGTGGTCTGAGATCTATCTGTATTTGAATCCACATGGCTGTATCAAAACCTTTTCTTAGAAGACTGATACGTGATTAGTTTAATGCTCATCCAATATTAATCATCATGAATTATAACTTGATATCAGTTTTTATCCCTTTGAGCTTAAACGACATGTCTATCTTGCATTTCAGTCAGACAGCTTCAAAGTCTTTCAAATTACTATAAATAATTTAATGACCTCTTAGATGTGAATGTTCCCACAGAGTTTATAAATTAATACATTGTTTGAGGAGATAGTGAAAGGATAGTCCCTCTGAAACTAAAAACTTCCAGGAGATACTACAAATCAGAGACTTCATTCTTTTTTGCTACATACTTTAAAGTTTAAATTTATCCTATAATTTAATTTTATTGCAACCTAGTTAGGAAGAACACACATGAGAAGAGAAAATGAAAGAAGTTACATGGGGGCTCCAAGTTTGCTGCTTAGGAAGTACAGAGGTGGTATTCAGTCATAGGTGTCTTTGTGTTGAGTGAGTTGTGTGTATCTTTCACTGTTGCCCAGGAAATGTATTTTTAAAAGCTACATACACATAAATGTGAGTCAGGAAGCACTAAAAAAAAATCTCTCACTTGGGGCCCAAAAATTTCTAGCCTGTTGCACAGTACTTGTTTCAATATTTTCTTTCTCTTGGGAAGAACACTGCATGACCATGTGATGACATGTCTTTAAAAGGAGAATAATCAATAAATGAATTTAACAAGATTGTTATTTAGACATATATTGATTAACAAATTAGAATAATTCCCTGGTACATAATGAAAATCACAGGTCTGTTATATTAAACGAAAACGTCTTTTTAATAATAGTTTATAACTAACTTGACTCCACACTTATCATTGTCCTACATATTATCAATGCTAGCTGGCTTCATTGGCTTCTGTATGAAAATACCACAGATAGGATGGCTTAATGAAAAGCAATGCATTCTCTCACATTGTGAAGCTAGAAATCTGAGATCAAAATTTTAGCAGCATTCTATTCGACCAGTTCCTTCCCTGGACACAACATGACTGTATTTCATATGGAATCCCCTCTGGATTTATCTGTTTCTATGTTCACAATCTTGCCCTTCTATAAGGACACTATGCATCTTGGATTAGGGTCCACATTAACGGCCTCACACTGTTCTGACAACTTTGGTGGGGATCCTATCTAAAGTTATATTCTGAAGTTTTGAGTGTTAAGATTCTAATATATCTCTAAGGACTGGATACATTTCAGCACAAAATACCAACTCTCCCAAGAACTTATTCACCTGATTACTGAAATTACATAATAGTCGATTGATCACCAAGCTTCATTAATACAGTACTCAGAGACAATAAATCCATCATGCCATCTGACATTGCCACAACTTGTGCCATTGTTTATTCTTCTTCCAATATTGCTTTCCTGGTTAGCATTTGTTATGTAGCAAACTACTCGACTACTTTTCCTAATTTCTAAGTTTATGATAGAATGAAAGATGCAGAAGTGTGGGTCTTTTCAGTCACTTTATCCCTTGTCCATTTCCTGCTACGTTGGCATTGTACACACTACCTACAGGTAAGTACTCTAAATATTCATTAAATAAATTCATTTGAAAGTATTAAGTAGAAGTGGATAGATTAGATAATGGGAAGATTGACAAAAACAACTTCTGATTGAGTTTAGGACTTAGTCTTCTGATGGACCAGTTCTCCCATCAGTCCTTGGTTCACAATATAAAGCACATTTGAATAAGGAAAATGGAAAAGGTAAGCTACACAGTAATACCCACTCTGACCCAGTTAGTTCTTCTATAAAAAGGAATATTTTCTTAGAGCATAATTTACAGATAAAAACTGTGTACAGTGCAAGCATGTTATTTTGATCCTTGCATGCATTGTGACATGATTACCAAAATGAACTAGTTAACATAACCACTATTTCATATAGTTGCTTTATTATTCACCTGTGATAAAATTGCTTCACATATATTCTCGCCATTAATTTCAAGTATATAGAACATTATTATTAACCACAGTCACCGTGCTGTACAGGAGCTCTGAAGGCTTTATGTGCTTTCTAACTCCAAGTTTGTAGCCTTTATCACATCCTCCATGTTCCTCTCACCTGACCCCTGCCACCTACTCCTCTCCTCTCCATTTCTATTCATTTAACTTTGAGATTACAAATAGAAATGAGATCACACACTATTTTTCCCTGTCTCATTTATGCCACTCAGCATGAGGTACCCTGAGTTCATTTTAAATATTTTAATACAATACTTAAGGCTTCATTCCAAGAGCACAAAGCAGCAAGAAATCAGTACAAACCACTAACTCAGAGAAATCAAATGCCAAGTTAGTTGTCTTTGTTTTGAAGTATTCTCCTATGGCCTGGCTACATCAATCACACTAACTCGATAATCCCAGACTGATCTTGTGCTCTGGACAATGATTCATTCAGCTGCTGGCAAGAGGCTGATTAGATCCTGGAAAGAAGCCTCTACAAAAGCAAACAAAAATAATAAGAGCTTCTGCACAAAGCGATTTTTATAACACTGTTCATTTTCAAATAAGAAAAAGTCTCCCCAGGCACTAAGCAAACTAAAAACCCTTGAGCTAACATCCTAAGTTGAAATGAGTCAAAAAGGCTACCTTCAGATGGGGGAAGTCTGAGGGAGCAACTTTGCCTCTGAGCAGACCCAAGCTCTGCATCATTCCACAGGCTCTGGGGGAGCCAGAGTGCTTCCATCTCTGCAGCGCACCCCAAGATCTCCATGGAAACACATCAGCCTCCTCTCACATGGTGTAGAAGGTTCACTTTGCATCATGAATGTGCCCTCATAATAAAATGAAGTACAATATGAAATAATAATTAATTATTACCTATTTGATAAGAAACTCACCAACAGGAATAAAGGTCAGAAGAAACAAAAGCCAATTCATTTAGACTGCCAAATACATCAAGCAATAGATTACTGGCAACATGTTGCATTATGTGTATAATATGTGAAGACATCAAGGGTAGTGTCATAAATATATATGCGATGAAAACTAACTAAAGACACCTGGAAACAAAATCAAGATTTATAAAAGAAAAATATAATGGTTAAAAGTAAAACTAAACAGTAATGGATTAGATAGACTGTTAAATTCAGCGAACTTTTGAAGACAAATCTTTGAACACCATAAAATGTCACACAGCGAGATAAATAGTATGGGACCAAGCAAGATAAAAAATAGAACATGAAAATTCAAGTCAATCACTACACAAGGAAGAATAGAGAGAATACACATTTGAATATTGCTGCAAAGCATGCATAAGAGAATGGATATCTGCAGTGCTAATGACTGAGAATTCTTTTGGGTTAATGAAAATATGCATTCATACACCATGTAGAAGACTCTACCAGGTCCTCGTCTCAGTCCAAGAAATCAATATTTGTAATCCCGAAGTTATATTATTGGAATCCTATCAAGCTAATTCCAATCTACCACTTTCCATGCAACCCACGCAAAAATGAAGACACTGAATTATATCTTCAATCACTGGGGAGTCGAGGGGCTCTAGGTCCAGCCACGAAGATGGCTTTCTGGAACCAAGAGCGCGACCCAGGGCCTCACCCAGTTTTATTCAGTGGAGGAGTGGCTTCAGGAGGATTGACTAAGAATCATGGGAATTAGGTGACTACTATGAGCTGAACTAGGTAAGTGGCCTAAATTTACTTCTGCCATATGCAGAGAGGATATACAGAGAGTAATCTGCATTATATAGTATTTAATGTTTTGGAAAGTCTGGTGCTTCGGCTTTGATGTAGTCTTTCAAGTACCAGCTTTGATGTAGTCTTTCATAGCCTCTATCTTAAGGTTCGATCCCAGCTGGTGGCACGCAGAGCATTAGCTCTACCATCCTGTCTCCACCTGGCTCACATTAAGGAGTAGCACGCTTACCAGGGAAACATACATGCCACCTTCAAAGACTATCACCAGCACCTCAGCTAGACCAATACACATTGCTTAAGGCCAATTGAAGGATAAACAGAAGTCCTAGCCAGCTCTGTACATAACAATACAAGGACATAGGATCAGGCTCAGTCAAAATGGAGACAGTAGCTCTTCTTTCAAGGAGAGCTGCTTAGGGGGTCCTCCACAGTTCCCCCTTCTTTGTTTTGAAGAAGCTGGAGCAGTGTCAGTACTGGCTACATAGTCTGTAGCTGTTGTAGTGCTGAGAATCCTCTGTGACACACTTTAATGAGAAGGATTATAGACAAAAGAATGAGTACACCAATCCCAATATAAAACCAAGAGTGGGCTTTGAGATATGCAAATGAATTCAACAGTTCTGTAGCATCAGCAAATTTATCCCAGTCTTTAATCTAGGCATCAAAAGAGGCTGTCTGTTGTGACATTAACAATACTTTTTTTCTGAAGAGCATCTATATCTAAAGTAATATTTTGATGGATAGCTCCTTGTATATGTTTTTTGACTAGTCCCCAAGGATGAAGACTTTGGTTATATGGTAATGGAGTGATATAAAAGTGGGTCATATTATGGTGACGTTTTAAACCTTGTTGTAATTGTAAACTTTCAATTCATTCTCCCATCCAAAGGACGGAAGTTTCTAAAATACTCATCTGAGTCTTCCACTTAACATCAATTTCTCTTTGAATTTTCCAGCTGTCATCAGCAATTTTTGTCCAATTGTCTACAAAGTGAGCAGGTTGTACTGAACTAATGCCACAGAGCCAGTAGCTGTGCTGGCTATCAACAGCACTAAGGAAGTTATCCCGGCTTTAATTAGTCCCAGCATCCTCTTGGTCCTTTTGGTAAATCTTTGAATTAGGATCTCTACCAAGAGGGAAGTACATGAATGATACCAAGGCTCAGTTAAATGGCCAAACTCCAGGCATTTTGTTCATGATTACTATTGTGGAGTGCTTGGAAAGATGTTCAGGCATGATGTAATGGGTTAGATAACAATCGGTACATGAGAACATATTTGGTTCCCATTTTACCTTTCCTATCAATAATACATGAGGGTCATAAACACATATATTTACCTTTATGTATTTATGATTTTTTAATATTACTTTGACCTTTCCCTCATCTACCAGCTGCAGATGCCCAATCTGCAGCTGCCCAGTATAAAAAAAGTAAGGCTAGATTCCACCATAAAGTATATTGTATGAGTCTATTTCTGCTATGGATAATGAGTCTGGGGATGGGAGGACTGAAGCCTCTACCTGACCATGTAACATTGGACAAGGCCTCTGAGATCATGATAAGGTGGGAGGAATCTACAAAAGAAATCTTATGCCCATCTTGATCTTTCCCTAGAAGGAAACCTGTAGGGGACCAGTCTATAACGGAGTAATTAAATTTGTGTATAGCTTGTCCTCAGTATGGATCTCTGCAAGTCTGCCATGGGCCCAAATCACCTTCCTCAAGGTGAGGAGCAGGAGCTTCTGGAATACAGACAGGAATTTTAGGTTTAGAGTTTCTTACAATGTTGCCCTCTGTGGGAATAGAACTTAAAAGTTAATAGAGAAAATTGTCCTTTAGACAATTGCACTTTCCATGTTTGATCTGTAACTGTCATGCAAGGGCCAGTATCTTTTTGTAGATGGGCTACACACAAGGGTGGAAATATAAAATGAGGTGTTACACTAATCCTGGTCTGTTCTTGTAGATATACTAAAATGTGTGGGCCAGGTAGAATAGTAAATGAAGGGGTATTGCTCTCTATAAAATGGAAAACTTCTGGGGTTCTTTCAAGGAGAGCTTCTCAGGGGATCCTCCGTAACACCATGGATAGCACCCACCAAAAAATGGAAATCTAGTCCTGGACTGAAGTAATCCTTTAGATTGCCCAGAAGAAAGACCATAAAAGCCCATAGTGAAGAAAAGGCCTCAAAAAGAATACACAGATGGCATATAGAGGTCAGAAGGTAATGGAGGAATATTTTCAATGCATGGAGGAATACTAATTATTTAACATAAAACACTGGGGCTTTTTTTCTGTACTGAGGATTGAACTCAGGACCCTGAGCTTGCCAGGCAACTGCTTATTTTACTGAGCTATCTTCCCAACCCCGGAAAAGCACTCTTTAAAAAAAAATCCTATGTTCAACACAAATCAGAGGAACCTTCTACAAAAAAGTGACTAAAATTTCATTGAAAGGTATTATTTAAAAAAAACACTGGGAATAAACAAATAGGAACATGTGCATAAAACAAATACTGTCTACTGAATATAAAGATAATAATGGAAACAATAGTAGCAAATATAGTATGCTGTTTTTATAAGCAATCCTGATCACTTTTTATACTGGGTCAGTTAAAGACCCAACAATCCAACAATGCAATATTGTTGTTGCTGTTTTTTGGTTTTGAGACAGGGTCTTGCTATGCAGTTCAGACACCTTGAGCTCACTATGTAGCCCAAGCTGGTCTTGAACTTGCAACAGTCTTCTTGCTTCAGCCTCCCAAGTTCTGGGGTTATAGGTGTATGCCACTGCATCCAGCTCTAAGAATATAACTGAAAAAGTTTTATGAGCCATGTGAAGGCAGAGGGTTGATTTATAATTTTAAAAAATTTTTAAGTATAGTCAAGGGCTGGCAAGATAGCTCAGTGGACTAAGCACCTGCCTAGGCAAACCCAGGGACCTGGGATCTATTTGTGGCACCACATTCACTGGCCCCACCCTTGGGCAAGCTGAGCAGGCCACCAAGTAATCCCAGTGCTGGGGAGGCTGACACAAGAGAATCACTATGAGTGTAAGCTGTGCAGTGAGACCCAGTACCAAATACATTAAACAGAATTGAAAAGTAAAAAACTAAAAATATAAAGTATAGTGAAAAGTTAGTAGGAATAATTTCATAGCTATTTCTTTCCTCTTAATGCAAAATAAATATATAATGTATAATCTATTAATCCCCAGAGTATGAGTTTCTTTCTGAGAAGTGTACCTTTTTTATTTCAAGTGAATAATAAGTGTGGGGTGTTTGCTATTTGCAGAGCACATAGACTCGTCACCATTCCAGGGTGTTTTAAGATCCAATCATATTCCAAGCTTTGCTTCCTCACTGTTCTGAGCACACCCTGAAAATTAATATTTCCTCACAGATGAGAAAATGTTTCCTTCAATCTGACTTCTCTGTCTGAACCATAGTATATTTTTTTCTGAATGTTGTTTTCATTGGAAAGTTCTCTGTAACCTACAACCCTACCGCTGTAGCAGAAAATAATCTTATTCACCTTAGGTACAGAAAGATTTCACTCAAGCCTCTCTTCTGGTACTTAACACACTGTGTTATGTATAATCTCCCTACCAGAACAAAGTTTTAAAAGCAAGAGCTGCTTGTGAATGACTTTTAACGTAGTCTTCACAGAACTTAGTGGCACTGCTTCAGTACCTATTTGCAGGGTCAATCAATACATAAATGAATGTACAAGTTAAATTGAAAACATTTCTAAGCAAGTAAAATCCAAGAAAAATTTTGGAAAGGATCAATTATTTGCAAGTTATATAATTTGTGACTACAAATATGCCATACTTTTGTCTTTTTATTGGTAACTTTTATATGTACATAATGACAACATTCATCATAAGGAATTTGTGCCTATACATGACATATCTTGACTCTTATCTTTCCTGTTCCCCTCCCTACCCTTTCCCTCCTTTTTCTCTTGTTTTTTTATTTTAGGGAAGGGTCTACAGGATGTTCAGGGTCTCACTACTAGATCAGATGCATACTGATCGTCCTGTGTACAGCTTCCCAAGAGCTGGGATTCAGGGACGCACCAACATGCTCAGTGCCAATTGTTGTCTCAGCATGCCCCAGGGGCCAGCACATCAGCCCCAGGGTTGGAACCCAATGCCCCTGTGCCTGCTTGCAGGTAGGAGTTTGAAGCCGCTGAACTATTTGGCCAGCGCTTCTCTCCTTATTTACAAAAGTTTGTTTCTGTTTTTCA
>PVKA01024224.1:0-34536 GCA_004027165.1 Ctenomys sociabilis | reverse complement strand
CACCCCCCAACACCCTCGCTCCCCTCCCCACCCCTTCTGCCTCCGAGGCGTGCAGCAGGGCCTCCAGGGCTGTGATCATAAAAGGGAGCTAAGGTGAGGATCCAGTCCTGAAGTTGTCCCATCAGGAACAAACCTGGTGTCCCTGACCCTCGCCCATTGCCCGACCTCGTGGGATTCCGGGCTAGAAGCTGACTTTATGAGGCCACCCCAGTCCTGAGCCCAGAGCCTGCTCTTTTCCCCTCCAGAGGACAGGAGAGCGGTGAAAGTCCTCGGGTCTGTGGTCCCCGGGGCCTGATTCTCCCCATCCCCGGAGAACCCATTGGCCAGGAGGGGGCGAGCACCCCGGCGCGGGCGGCCCAGCGTGGCGGGAGGATGAGCTGCGGCTGGGCTTGTCTCCGCCCGGAGCTCAGCCATGCAAAAGTGCCCTTGCTTCCCCGGGAATAACCAAATATCTTTGTTTAAAGTGGCGGCGTAAATGGCCAGGCGCTTTGTGGCCACGCTGGATATTAGTAGATGAGGATCATTCTGCTTCAATTGGGCGCCTCTCATCTGGCAAGCAAGAAACTGCTTAGGAGGAAGTGGGTTTCCTGTCTGCGCGTTCCCAGGCTTCAAGTGTGAGCCCCGCGCCTTGAGGGTCCTCGGGAGCCTGGCGAGGGGGAGCATTGGGCTGAGCTCCCCAGCGGGCCTGGGGTGGCCAGTCGAGTTGCTCAGGCCAGGCCCACACCCGGTGCCTAGTGGACCACATGGCGGAGCCCTGCCTGGCGTGGATTTTGATACCAGTTCTCTTGGATTTCAAACATTTTCGTTGTTCGCTTTTGTTTTTCTTTCTCTTTGACTCTGAATTTTCCCAGCGTGTTGGGGGCTGGAGGGTGAAGTGCTTCCTGCCCCTTGGTTGTGTCCTGGACACTCCGGAGGCCTGTCAAGAAGGCTTCTCGAATTTGTGTTTTGTTTCCACATTTTCTTTCTCCCGCTTGTAGTGAGGGAGCTCCTGATAATGAACAGGCGGTTTTGAACTATTCAGCTGTCTAGGCTCCTTGTTCATTAATAGCAATTTATAGCGGGGAAGTTGTTCTGTTTATTTGCTTAAGATTTCGATCCTTTCCTTGAAGTGTGTGCTGTGCTTCCTCAATACAAAGCCAGATTATATACTCACATTCGTTTTCCTCCCCACCTACCTCTACTAATATCAGGGTTTGGGAATGCTCAGCAGACCTCGGAACTGCTGTGGGCCCGTTTTTGTCCAGGTCCCTGCAGCAACCTAGGGGCAGACAACCCTATGTTCTCTTTTCTTTCCCATGGTAATGACCTGCGGCCAGTATTGCTAAGGACAGGTACTAAATCAGCCTCTGTGCTCTTCTCCTCCAGGAGTTTCTTTGGGGGGTGCTCTCAGGGAGAATTTAGATCATAACAGTTGTGCTTTGGTCAATGTGCTGTCCAGGGAACAGCAAAGGGAGGCAAAGTTGGGCTAAGAGAAGGACAGGAAAGAGAGGGCATAGAAGAATGTGGGTCTTGTCTAGAACCGCATCTCATACACCTGCGTCCTCCATGGGGGAAACTGTTCCAAGTGACCCCAAGTGTATCAGGGTGTCCTACATACACCATCTAGTCTCAAAGCCTTTTAAAGATGGAGATAATTCTTCAAAAGAGTTTTTGAAATTCAAGTACGGTCCAGCACATCAAAGTGCTTTCAGAGCTTTGAAATATTTAAAAGTTCATTGTCAGTTTTCTGCTCCCCTGGCAGGATCTGGTGCACTAGCTCCCTGCAGCTCCCCACCTTGGTTTCCTAGTTAGCAGGAGCACTACTAGGAAGCAGAGCCACGCAGCAGGTGGTGGGTGGCGGCTCTGAGTGGTGCCATGATCAGGGGCCTGGGGTGGCCTTTGCTGGTCTTTTTGAAACTAGGGTTGTGTTTCCTCCCAGGGCTGGCACAGTCCTCATGTGTATACAGCATTCCCTGCTCCAGCCCAGAGCTAGGCTGGGCTTCTGGGGTGCACAGGCTTTACTCACCTCTCCTACCTCCACCCTTTCAAATACACCCATTGCTGTGCCTTTTTTTTGTCAGGCACACTGCAATGCCTAGAAGAAGCCTGTGGACTCCTTCCTGGTGAGGAAAAGGCTGATATCTGTACTTCCAAGGTTGTTCAAGCAAAAGCCTTGGGGGGAGGGGGGTTGTGGCACTCCTTTGGCTCCATCATCTATTTTTCACCAAAGAGCATCCTTACTATACACCAACCTCCTCCCTAACTCATCCTGAATAGGGCAGGCCTGGATCAAATCAGTAATTTCTCTGAGATATCAGTTATGCTGCAGAATTTAGTGCACCCTTCAATGCTCTTCCTAGAACCTGGTGGAGTAGGTGCAGCTGGAAGCCTGCAGAGTGCTGGCCTCTCGTGAGCTTTCCACGGGTGGCTGCCTCCATCTCAAGAGCATTCTGCTAGTTCTTTGCCTTGAGGCCCAGAATAAAGGCTCTCTAGAGGGGCAGTTTCAAGCCCAGCCCCAAAGAAGTGGAATAAGCATCAGCTTTTGCTCATACTATGGGGCCCATAGGGAATGCCTCCCCCTCCCCATCCACATCCCATCCCCTGTGTGGTTTGGAAGAACAGGAACAAAACAGGAGATGCCCGAGGAAGGGCATCTTTGTCACCAGCCCCTACTCTCCTGGCCTTTTCTGGTCCTTCACAGTACCCTGAAGCACTAAGTGGGTTTCCTGACAGTGTGAATTTTCTTTTGGTTTTATTGAAATTCACGACTGAGCCAATTAATATTTATTTCAGGGAGACCATACCAGTCACATTGCTTATTCTTAAAAGTCAACTTTCAACAATTGAGATGCATCTCCTCTCCCCACAGAGTTCACATTATCAATAGGAAGTCACTCCATTGCTAGGGAGTGACTGGAGACACCACATTTACAGTGACACTGATTGCTGCACTACACAGTGGTGGAATGCAGTTCTGTGTATGGACTTCTGCACCTGTCTTCCAGTCCCAGATAGTGAGCGGGGTGACCACTTGGATAGAGTCTGAGACTCTGACTTGCCACTTTCCAGCAGTTTAATATAATCTCTCCTCAGAAGAATTATAGTAGCAACCACTATCTCAACCAGAGTAAACTGACAATTTCCTGGCTCCCCTCCGAAGCCCCCAGTTAACTCAAGTTAAATTAAGAAAACAAAGCCTCTGAGCTGCAAATATGGCCATAACCTAAGGTGTGTACCTTTCTGGATTGTTGTGTTAGGAATTCAGCTCGCTCAGGATGAGATCATATCCCTGAATCTGCGATCCTTTAAGGTCCGTGATAGCAAACAGGAGCTATTGTTTCTAATTCTGTGTTTGGAGTTTATAGAAACTGCGAACCCAACCTCTGATCCTCGCAGAGACGTACTCGGCTCCTCCCACCCTGCCCGGCGTCCTTCAGCCAGGTGTGTAGGCTCTGGCGCGGGGATGAGCTGGGCTCTCTGGTGCCAAGGAAGCAACCCTGCCCGGGAAGCGGAAGACAAATTCGAAGCCAGCGCTGGGGGTCGCTGCTTCCTAACTCCAAGGTCCAAGGACCGCCTTTGAGGGGTCTTCACTAGTTTCCCTCCCTAGAAGATCTCCAAGGGTCCCTTGCCTACTTTCCCAGGGAGAGTACGCTCGCGCGAGGCTGGTGTGCAGCCAGCTGGTTTGGGCTGATGCAGGACACAGAAAAGATCGTCTGCTCCTTTTTCCTTTGGCTTGGCCACCTTAGAGGAAGATCTTCCCTTATGGACGGTTTTGTTAGATTGTGTTTCTGGGCAGGCCGGAATGAGATGGGGTGTGGAGAGCACAGGGATATCAGAAGGCGACTTCAGTACCTCCCTCCGTTTCACTATCCCGAGTGGAAAGTGCCTAACAAGACCAGACTTCCTCAAAGGCGAGTCCCGCGTCCGGCCTGGGGCAAGGGGTGCGTTTTGTATCAGATCAAGCCCACCTACAGGTTGACACCTAAATTTCCGGAAATCTGCCAGTTTTTAATGTCACAGCTCAAGCCTCGATCCAACTTGTCTCAAGTTATATATTCCTAGCCCTTACACTCTCCATCTGCTCCAGGGACGCCTCCTGATGGGAAGGAGTTTGGGGTAGGAGCAATTTGAGGAGTTGGTTACAAAGCAGAGAAACTCAGCGCTGGAAATACCCTTTGAAATAAGGAGGACCAAAACAGGTAAGAGTTGGCAGGCATGGTTCTGAAGTCCTTGGATGACCCAGCGTGGTCCTGCCACACAGGAGGGAGAAGAGCATGAAAGAGTCCTCGCTCCACTGAGATCTCTGTTCCTCCTTTTTCCTCCCAGTTCTCTGTTACTGTTAACCAAGAGCCCCTCAGGTGGTAAAAGAGAGGAGAATAGGGATTCTGGGGTGCTCTGCTTGGACCGAGAGCCCCCTTCCTAAGCGGAGATCTAGAGAGGGAGCAACTAAAGCAAAGTTTCGCATGTGCTCTGAGACCTAAATGGTAGGTCCTAGGAGCATCCTGGCGAGGGCGCGAATTTTTGCTCCAAGAGCTATACAGACTCCTTCAGATTTAGATGGCCCAAACCTGCAGCTCTTTTTGCATCGCATCCCCCACCAAAGCGCACCGCCTACGACTTGCACCCAGGCCTGGAGAGTCTGAGTTTCTCCAGAGTTGGGGCAGCGCTGTGGTTCCCCTCTCTGCTCTTTTTCTCCCGTCCACGCCCTTCTCGCTCCTCCTCGCCAACACCTGGCTTGCGGACCTTTGAAATGGCCGCATTACAGACCTCAGGAGCTCATGGCCTCTGAGAGTCTCAGGGCTTTTGGTACTGACACTCGCTGGGGAGATTCGCTTTCGGAGCTCAGGACTTGAGGTCTGACAATTGCGACTGAGGCGAGCCGCAGTTCCCTCTACCGGCCATCTGGAGAACGGCAACTTTAGAGTAGGCCCGGAAGCTTTGAAGTTTCTAGGTCAGGCCCAGGAAGACAGGTAGTTTTCAGAGCCTGGTATTGGTTAACCTGCTGCACATTTACTCACTCTACCTACTCACCATACTGTCCGCCTCATCACACACCAGCTTTCCACAAACCCACCCAATGTCACTGCAACATAAATTATGAATGGTGGGGGGCAGAGACTGTACTGAGTTTATTTCCATATTTGGGAAGTGGAATATCAAGTGAAATCCCACCACCAAATAGCTTGTCCAATGGCTTGCTTTGGTGCTCAGTGTTCTTTTCTTTCTTTCTTTTTTTTTTGGGGGGGGGCAGAACTGGGGATTGAACTCGGGCCCTTGCGCTTGCCAGGGAAGTGCTTATTCCACTGAGCCATCTCCTTGGCCCCTTGCCCAGTTTTTTTGAGACCAGAGCAGCCTGTTCATGGGCCTTGCCTCAGGTACACTGTGTTCTGGAGCTGGCCTTGCTCACACATGCAACCTGCCATTGGTCTCCAGCATCAGCTGCTCCCCATGTGGCCCCACCCCCTCAAGTAGCTTGAACTACAGATCTATGCCATCACACCCAGCTATACTTTTAGTTTTTCTAACTTTTTTGTTTTTGGCAGAACTTTTTTGTTTTGAACTCAGACCCTTGCATTCATCAGGGAAGTGCTTATTCTACTGAGCCATCTCCCTGGCCTTAGTTTGTCTAAATTTAACAAACCAGAGTGAAAGCTTTAAAAGGCAGGGTCCTTAAAAGCTTATAAAGCCATGGTGGTTTGTCCCTGCTTACAAGGATTAAGTTCCTAAAAGGGTCTCCAGGGAGTGTTTGGCCAGTCTGCCCTTGTACCCTTCTGCCATGGCAGGACACAGTAACCTCCCTTCTGACTGATGAAGCAAGAAGACCCCTATCACATTCTTGCACCTTGATCTTGACTTCCAAACCCCTAGAACTATGGGAAATAGGTTTCCGTTGTTTTAAACCACCCAACATCATATATTCTGTTACATTAATACAAATAGACTGAGAAACTTCTTATAGATCCTACTTCCAAATACAGTCATGTTGGGGGCTAGGGTTCCCAACACATGAATTATAGGGGGTATATTCAACCCATAGCATCTCCCAAGTCAGATATCTCTTCTGTTTCTCATTGAATTGGTCATAAAGTCATTTTATTACCACATCATAGCGAGTTTGTCTCTCCTTTCACCACCTTATCCATGGCCATCCATGTCTTGTCACTTAATTATTGTTTCTATTATTTAACTATTCACAGATTAGTGTGCAATCCTGTCCAAGGACAGAGTCCAGTTTATTTCTCCAAAGCCATTTCTCCCTCTATCCTTACTTACCCCTTCAAAATTTGCTCTCCAGTTGCTATGATCAGCTTATGTTTTTAATTTGTACTGATTTATCAAAGTAGAATTAATATGCATTAAGCTGAAGTTTTGGAGATAATGGGGATTAGATCCAGCACTTTTACAATCAGCTATATCCCTGGCCCTTTTAAATTTATTTTTGTAAGTCAGAATTTCACTAAGTTGCTTGTCCAGGTTGGGCTTGAACTTGCAGTTCTCCTGCCTCAGCTCCTGGAATGCTAGGATGACAGACATGTACCACCGTGTTTCTTCTGTAAGTGCTGCACACCAAACTACATCCATGTCCATTCTAACCCACACGTATTGATACAATAAAATTGGCTAAGTTTTGACCCATGTATACACTCATGACATTATGACAACTAAGGTACACCCAGGGATAGCTAAGAGAACAGAATTTTAATTAATTAATTAATTATTTATACAAATAGTTGTACATAATGACCATGTTCATTATAGGGAATTTGTATCAATACATGGTATGCTTTAATTTCTCTCTCTTTTTTTCTCCATTCCCATCCCCTCTATTCCAATTCCCTTTTCCTCCACATTCCCAATGCTGAGTTTTCATTTTGTATGTCTTTGTCATTTTCGCTTCCCTTTTTTCTTCTCCCTTCCTTCATTTCTCTTTCCCTTTTGAAAAATTTCTTCCTATTTCACAATGTATGTTGTACATTTAGGCTCTTATTTACATGTTCAATTTCTTATTTAAAATTATTTAGGGGCCTTGGAGATGGCTCAGTAAAATAAGCGCTTGCCTGCCAAGCACAAGGGCCTGAGTTCAATCCCAAGTTCCACCAAAAAATAAGCAAGTAAATAAGTAACTAAAGTATTTAGTACAAGGTCTTCAGGATCTCCCTACACAGATCAGACTCGCAGTGATCCTTCCTGTTTTTCAGCCTTCTAAGCCTTGGGATTACAGGCACACACCACCACACCCAGTCTTAATCACCATCTCAGCATACCTCCAGGGTTGGGGCCAGCATAGCAGGCCTAGAATAGAACCCCTGGCCCCAGCATCTGCCTAAGCAGGTGCTTTAATCCACTGAACCATCTGCCTGGCCCTACATGTTCAATCTCTCACACAAATCTCAATTTGAAAATTGATGTTTTGTTCATACAGCAGTGTTATAAATTATATTGTATACATTCTGATGCAGAAAATAACTAGGAAGAAGAAAAATACTATAAGGTGGTACACCTGTTTCATGATATAGTATTGTTCTCAAGTTGTGTTTTACTTTTCTCCTGTTATGAAAATAGATTTTCATGTACTGAACAAACTTCTGTTAAATTGTCATTTTCATATAAAAAACAGAGATAATGTAATATTTACACATGTGTATCTGATTTATTCCACTTATGATTATGGTCTCGAGGTCTATCCCATTAGCCATAAATGTCTCTGTTTTATCTTTCTTCCACATCTTCTTTTAGCTATTCATTGATCAATGGGGATTTGGGTTGCTTCCAAGATTTAGCTATTTCAAACTGCCGCTATGAACATGGATGTGCATATATTACCATGGTGTGATGCTTTTAATTCTTCTAGGAAGATACTCACAAGGGGAATACCTGAGTCAAATAGAACCTCTAATTCTAGTCTTTTTTTCTTTTTTTTAATGGTAGAACCAGGGGTTGAACTCAGGCCCCTGCACTTGCCAGGGAAGTGCTTATTCCACTGAGCCATCTCCCCCACCCCTTATCCTAATCTTTTCAGGAATCTCCACACTGATTTCCGTGGTGGTTGTTCCAGTCTGCACTCCCACCAACAGTGCAGAAGGGCTCCTTTTCCCCACAGCCCCTCTAGCATTTGTTATTGGTTGATTTCTTGGTGACAGCCATTTTTTCTGAAATGAGATGGAATCTCAGTGTTGTTTTTAATTTGCATTTCTCAAATGACCAGTGATGTTGAACATATTTTACTTATTTATATGTCACATGTACTTCTTCTGAGGACAATCTCAGATGCCCATTTTGGATTGGGTCTTTGAATTCCAGTGGGAACAGACGTTTGCTTTATTCTTTTGTATATCCTCTCTTCTGCTCTTCTACACACTCATCTCATTCATTAGGGAACCACTGAAATGATTTTGGTCACTATAGATTAGCTATCATTTCCCAGAATTTTTCCATAAGTGAAATCAACCAATATTAAACTTTTGTCTGGCTTTTTTGCACTTAATGCATTACTTGAGGATTGTCAATATTGTTTGAAGTGTAAATAATACTGAGCTGTATTTCATTGTACAGATATAACAAAATGTGTATAGCCACTTACGTTTGAAGGGACATTTGGATTATTTCTGTTTGGATCTGTTAAAATAAAGCCATAAATGTTTATAATTTTCTGTGGAACTTACGTTTTCATTTGTCTTGAATAAATCCCTAGGAGTGGAGTGGCTGGGTCATATGTCACTATATAAATACTGCAAGACTTTCATCTTTTGTAATTAAACTTGCTATTAGCTATGGATTTTATGTAGATGCCCATTATTAGTTGGAGGGAAATCTCTCTAGTCCTAGTTTGCTGAGAGTTTATGTCAAGAATGGGGGTTAGATTTTGCTGGATGCCTTTTCTGAATCTCTTCAGATGAATACATTTTTTTCTTTTTTTATGTATTTGGTACAGGGTCTATAGAGTCTCACTACATAGATTGGACTCCTAGTGATTCTCCTGTTTTCAGCCTCTGAAACACTAGGATTACTGGCCCTCATGCCCACGCCCAGTCTCATTCCCAGTCTCAGCATGCCCTGGGGTGGGGCAGGCACAGCACCCTGGCCACTGCACTCTGCCTAAGCAAGCTCTTAAATGCACTGAAGTATCTGGCTGGCCCTTGTTTATTAATTTCTAGTCTGTTAATATGAACTGATTGTTATGTGCACATGTATGTATGCATGCATCATGTATGTATGTATATGCATGTGTGTATGTGCTATACTAGAGATTCAACCCAGGAGAGCTCTAACACTCTCAGCCCCTTTTCTTTTTTCTTTGTCTTTTTGAGACAGTGTCTCACTATGCAGTTCAGGCTGGCCTTAAGCTCACTTTGTAGCTCAGGCTGGCCTCAAACTCACAACAATCCTCCTGTCTCAGCCTCCTGAGTGCTGGGATTATAGGCATGCACCACCACGCCCGGCTTCCAGCCCCTTTTCTTGAGACAAAAGTAAGTTGTCCAGGGTGGCCTTGTGTTTGTGACCCTCCTGCTCAAGCCTCCCAAAGTGGTGTGAACACAGCCATGTATCACCACATCCAGTTATTGATTGATATTTTAATATTAAACCAAACTTGCATTTCCAGGGTAAGCTCTACTTAATCACTATTTATTTTTCATTTTATTTTTTAAAATTTTTTGTATACAATGATAAATAAAAAACAAACTGAAAAACTTTTTTTCATTTTATTTATCATTATATGTAATCTGCTAAATATTGTAAAATCACTTTTAGATCTGTGGTAATGTGTCACAGTAATGTTGGCTTCATAGAATAATTTCGAATTGTCCATAACTTCAAAGTTTCTATGATTTTCAAACTGAGGAATTTGTATTTCTTCCTAAAATTTTGGCATGATTTCCCAATAAAGTTATCTGTGTTAAGTTTCCTTTGTGGAAAGATTATATACATATACTTTTTATAATACATAAAATATATTTAGATTATTTTTATTTTACTTATTTATTTATTTTGTATTATTTATTTTTATTTTGAACCCCTGGCCCATGCGTCTGCTTTCAGGCACTTTACTCTGCTGAGCTATTTGGCTGGCCCTTCTTTTTTGCATTTTATATATTGCATATAGGGTCTCACTACACAACTCAAACTCATAGTGATCTTCCAGTTTTCAGCCTTCCCAAAACTGGGATTACAAGTATGTCGCTGGCTCAGTGCATGGAGGCAGGGCTGGTGAGGCATGCGGGACTGGGCATAGAACCCTGGGAAATCATTAGCATGAAATTATTATTATTATTGTTATTATTATATATATATATTTTGGCAGAACCAGCGATTGAACTCAGGCCCTTGTTCTTGCCAGGCAAGTGCTTATCCCACTGAGCCATTACCCTGACCCCTAGCATGAAATTATTCTTACAAGTGATTTCCTTCACATCTTTTCAATATCTACAGAATCTGTAGTTATGTCATTGTAACTATTTTATTGCTGTTATTGGTAATTCATCTCTGTCTTTCTAATCTAGTGACAGATTTAGTTTTTTTAAACCTTTGCAAACAACCTAGGTAGAATTTCATTGATTTTCTATAATGTTTTTCTGTTTTCCACTTCAATGATTTCTGCTCACATCTTCATTTCTTTTATTCTGCCAACTTTTTTTTTTTCTTTTTTTAGGGAAGGGTCTACAGGGTGTTCATGGTCTCACTACTAGATTGAACTCATAGTGATCCCTCTGTTTACAGCCTCCTAAAAGCTGGGATTACAAGTACACGACACTCAATTGCTGTCTCAGCATACCCTAGGAGCAGGGCCAGCATGGCAAGCCTGGGGACTGAATCCCTGCCCCTGTGCCTGCTTGCAGGCACTTTAATCTGCTGAGCTATTTGCCAGCCCTTATTCTGCCAAAACTGTATTTAATTGCTCTTTTTATTCTATCTTCTGAAGACATGGAATTGAGGTAATTTATTTAATGTTGTGCTACCTTGCTGTAGCTGTTATAACAACTTACCATTAACTCCAAGTACTCAAAGAACAAAGATGTGTTCTCTCACAATTTCAAGGCCAACAGTTCGAAATTAAGGTTCCAGCAAGGGTGTACTCTTCCCAGAGACTTGGAGATTTTGTTTCCTGTTTCTTCCAGCTTCTGGTAGCTTTGGCATTCACTAGCTTGTCACTGATCACTTTGTCTCCATGTTCACATGGCCTTCTCCTCTCCATGTTTTTCTATGACTCTTGATCATAAAAGTGCTTGTGTTGGTTTTTGGATGGATAATTTAGTTTTATTTTCTTATCTCAAGATCCTGAACTTAATTAGATCTGCAAAGACTTGTGCTCCAAATACTTAAGCTAACATTCACACGTTCTGGTGATTAGGTTATGGACATCTCTTTCTGGAATTCACAGATTATCCCTCTATAAAGAACTTTCTGTTTTGTTGTTGTTGTTGTTTTGTTTTTGTACTGGGGATCAAACTCAGGACCTTATACTTACCAGGCAGACACTTAAGCTACTGAGCTATCTTCCCAACCTTAAGAACTTTTTTTTTTCTAAGGACTGTCATACTATACATTTCCTTCTAAGTGCTGCTTTACCTGTATCTCATACATTTTTATAGGTTGTATTTTCATTTTTCTAGCAGTTAAAATATTTTCTAATTTCCTTCTGGAGATAAACACATGATTTTTCATTTTAGTGTTATTTGGCCTGGTTTATATAACTTATGTTTTCTAAATTTCCAAATGTTTGTGGTTTTACCAGAGAGCTTCCACTTTATTTGTTAGTCAAGTCATTCTATTTTGATGAGAATACTTATTTGGTATGATTAGAATCCTTTTAAAAACTTACTGAAACTTGCTTAATGGCCCCGTATATGATCTATATTAGAAAATGCATATTCACATCTGAAAAGAATGTTTAACCTGTTGTTGAATGAAATGTTCTATAAGTGTCATTCAGATCAACTGATTTAATACTATTCTTCAAATCTTCTGTGCATTTACTGTAATTATGTCTACTTGTTCTAACAATTACTGAGAGGTGTTGAAATCTTCAACTGTAATTGCGGGTTTCTCTGTTTTTATAGTTCTATCAATTTTTGCTTTGTCTATTTTGAAAGTGTTATTAGGTTTATAAACATGTAGGATTGTTGTGTCAGCTTGAGTTTGATACTTTATTGTTATGAAATAATCCTGTTTTATCTCATTAATCTTTCATATTCAGCAGCCTTCCTTTTCTGATACTGATATAACTTTCCTTTTATTAATACTAGCATGATATACCCATTTTACTCCTTTTACTTTTAAGCTATTTGTGTCTGTACAGTTGCTGTTGGGTTTATAAGCTGTAAACACTTGTTTTGTTTTTATTTTGTCCATTGGACAGTCTTTGCCTGTGATTGGAATATTCAGACAGATTCATTCATTATCATATGATGTTGTTGGGTTTAATTCTACCATCTTGCTGTTTGTGCTAAATTTGAATCTTCTATGTTCTCCCATTTGCTTTTGTCTTTGTTGTGAATTCTTTCTTTCTTTCTTTCTTTCTTTCTTTCTTTCTTTCTTTCTTTCTTTCTTTCTTTCTTCCTTTTTTCCTTCCTTCCTTCCTTCCTTCCTTCCTTCCTTCCTTCCTTCCTTCCTTCCTTCTTTCCTTCCTCCCTCCCTCTCTCCCTCTCTCACTCTCTCTCTCTCTCTCACTCTCTCTTTCTTTCTTTCTTGGTGGAACCTGGGATTGAACATAGGCCCTTGAACTTGCCAGGGAAACATTTATTCCACTTAGCCATCTCCCCAGCCCCTATGCAATGCTTTTTATAATTCCTTGTTATGTACTGTTAAAATATATAGCTATAATTTATATTATTGCAGTAGTTACTGTGATATCTAACTTAACATAGTCTAACTTCTAATATATTGTCTTAAAGACTTTACCACTCTATACTTCTGTTTCTTCCACTTTTGATTTTTATTTCATTGCTTTCATACATTCAAAATATGCTATAAACTCCATAATAAGTGTTTATCACCTTTATTTCACATAGCCACATTTTTTTTCATTTTATGGATTTGATGCAGGGTCTCACTAGGCAGCTCAGACTCCTTGTGATCCTCCTGCTTTCATCCTCACCAGCACTGGGGTTACAAACATGCGCCACCACACCTGGACTCAGTCACTGACTCAGTGAACATTGGGGGCAAGGATGGTATGTCATGAGGGACCCAGAATCAAACACTGGTCCCTGCACTTGGCAAAGCAGGCACTTAGTCTGCTGAGCTATCTCACTGGCCCCAGAGTCAGCTATTTTTAAAGAAATTTAAATACTAAGGAGAAATCTTCCTATATTTCACACAAAATTCACTAAGGAGAAATCTTCCTATATTTCACACAAAATGTTTCTGTTGCTTTTTCTTCTTTTGTGTAAATCCATATTTCCATCTGGTATTATTTTCCTTCTGCCAGAAGGATTTCTTTTAAGCATTTCTTGTAATGCAAGTCAGGTGGCTATAAATTCGTTCAGCTTTTGTATATCTGAAAACTTCCTTATTTTATTTTCATTTTAAAGACTTTTTAAGATACAGCATTATAGGTTAACAATAGTTTTTCTTTTTTTAAATATTTTTTGCTTTCAGCATCTTAAAGATGTTTTACTATCTTCCAGTTTATACTGTTTCCCAGGACAGGAAATAAACAGAGAACATTGGGAGGATTTCACCTCTCCTCTGTGTCTCCCTAAATTCCCTTCAGTCTCTGAAATGGAAAGTTTACTTTCATTGGCTTGCGTAAGTACAGTGCCATTGTCTAGCTGCCAATTTGCCCAAATTATTTTTCTTCATTGTCTTTATATAAAAATTATAGAACTTTCATTGATTTCTTCCAGCCTAGTAGTCAATACATGTCTACTATTATTAGGACTAGGGAGATGGCTCAGTGGAATAAGTGCTTCCCTGGCAAGCTTGAGAGCCTGAGTTCAATCCCTGGTTCCGCCAAAAAAAAAAGAAAGAAAGAAAAAGAAAAAAAGAAAGAAATACTAGTATCAGATATTCTATATAGTCCATATTTTAAAACTTGATAGGATATAATTACCATCCTCATGATTTCTCTCATCTAAGATTCATATAGGTTACCTATCAAGATATACTCTTGGGAAGGTGCAGAAGAAATTACAGTATAAGTTTTCAAAAGATTAGCTTGTGCTTTCAAAAGATTAGATTGAAGTGGTTCATAGACCCTTGCTCTTCTTACTAACACAAATTAGGAAAACATACATTAAGTTTAAAACTAATCATGGTAAATGTGTTTGTCTTGTTCTTTTGAGAATAAAGCTTCAGTAATACCCATAAGGGGGCAGTCCCAGAATCTTCTTTTCAGAAAAAGTTCCAGCATCAGAAGGGAGAAAGAGGTTCTATAGATGAGAAAATCAAGGCTCAGAAAATTTAAGTAAAATTGATGAATAGTAAACAACAAACAAATAATAGGCTTTTCCTGTCAATGTGTCTTTCAAAACACAAAAGTAATCATAGTCTAAGCAAACAGAAACTTTAAGAATTTTCCAACTACTTGTTATTGACATCTTAGAATTTTATAGTTATTCTAACAGGAAGATAATTAGACTATTCATATCTGCTTGAGAATTTCTTTCTATTACTCTAGCTCCCTTTCCAAATTTAATGTGTGCAAAAATTGCTCTACAAAATACACACACAAAATTTGTCCCTGTTTTATAGGTATCCCTTCAAAGATAATTTTGGTATTAATTAGATTTTTACTTCATGAATTATCATATTTAAAACTTAAATATCAAGTGACTACACTATATATTATTTCCACTCTATTATAATGTTTCTCTGATTTTTCAAAAAATAGTTCAGTCCCTTAAGGAACACGGAGTGAGGGAGAGTAGTTACCCTGTTTATAGAACTTTACTTTCAGCTTTAGAGAAGTGTAACTAATGTACCTGAAGAGTTTAAATTCTTCTTTGCAGTAAGGAGGATGACTTCTTGAAGGATAGTTAAACATAGAAGTTTATATAAGACAGTAGCTCTCAAACCTTAGATTGCCTGATAATCACCTTAAGAGCTTTTTTAAGTGTACATTTTCAAATGGGAGTTCTGATAACAGTAATAGAAAGTAACTTACATCAAACTACGGCTTTTCTAGATAACAATTATAAGCCCTAGACAATACACAACACACACACACACACACACACACACACACATTTGAAAATACCAGAAAGTGATAAAAGTGAGAAGAATCTGAAAGGAGTTCTAGTCTTTAATGAAACTACTCAACAAGTGGGAATCAAGTCCGTAAGACCACTCCACTGAGGGAGTTACTCATATTATATGGCACAGGACAGACAGAGACAAGCAAAAGTATCTAGTGTTTTTGATTTGTACTTTATAAGGATGGAGTTAGGAGCTAAAATAATATCTGGAAGATTTAGGTAGGAAAATTCTAGAACAGAGGAATCTAGACACCCTGAAATATATTTGTAACAATAGGCAAATTACGATGAAAAGAATCCCGACACATGCCAGACATAGGAGATACTTCCTCAGATCAAGAGAATGTGGTCAATAGAAATACACCTCTAGATGACTAAGGGTTAGAATTAGAAGAAGAATGCATTAAAGAGGTAGATATATTCAAAGACAAATTAAAATATTGTAACAATGATTGAATAAATACCAAAGAAATGGAAGGTAATTTTTAAATCAGATGGAAATTCTGAAACTAAAATTCAGTAATATCTGAAATGAAAAAAAATGACAGAATAAGGTGAAGAGAAGATTAGAACCAACAGAAGAAAGAGAAAATTTGAAACATATCAGGTGAAATGATTCAGTCTAAGAAGCAGGTTGAAAAAATATTAAAAACAAAAATAGGGCCTCAGTTACTGATGGGACAATGTCAAATGATGCAAATAAGAAACAAGAGGCCAGGGAGATGGTTCAGTGGAGTAAACACTTCCCTGGCAAGTACAAGGGCATGAGTTCAATTCCTGGTTCCTTCAAAAAAAGAAAAAACAAAAACAAAAACAAAACTTTTCATGCTCCATTGCATCAAAAGCATAGATATAAACTTTCTACTTGTAAATTGCTTTTGTTATCCTATGAAAATTATTATTGCCATCACTATCACATTTTTACCCCTGAGGCATTTCTAACCCGTAGGTGGGTCACAGCATCCAAGAGGTCCACTCACTTCACTAATGGCTTGGAAAAAGTGTTGCCAGAGTGATCTGTCTGGTTACTTACGGATACACTGATGAAACTTAACACCCTTTTATTTTATTTTTATTTATTTATTTATTTTTAAAATTTATTTATTTAATTTTTTTTCCATTTATTTTTATTTTATTGAAATACAAATGTCAATCAGACAGTTTCAAAACACCATAACCATACAGAGTCGATGAAATAATACACTGCAAACTGTTTTCATAACGTTTTGGTATTGTACAAGGTGCATATATATTATATTTACAGGTTTTTATATAGCTGAATTATATCAGATTCAATAATTATTTACCTAGTGGATGACCATAGCACTAAAAGCCGACATAATATCCTGTCCCACCACCAATAGTGCAGATCTTGCCTCTCATAGAATTATGTAGAAGCACAGCGTTATCTATCCCAACTGTACTGTCTATACACACACAGGATGATAGATCACCCTTCTCAACAGAGCGCCTATTCCTCCACTAGCTGATCAAACAGGTCTTTTATGGTTAGCTTGACTTTTCCTTTCATTCAAAATTTTATTACATCTGTTATAAGTAGGCTGTATTTTCTCTTTAAGGACAAGTATTTGAAGGAAGTTCTATCACCTTACTTTTCAAATTTCTTGAGTTGAATCTTGTATTTCTGAAATTTATGAAACATTCCTTTCACCAATTTGTGTAGATCTATGTTTTTCATGGAAATCTCCCTGAGGACTACTTCCCCGGGACAATGGATAGGAGTATGAGCAGCTCCTCAGGGATCTGCCTATCCTCAAGCTACTTATGTAACTATATGACTTTGACAAGGAAAAAATAACTCCACTTCACAGATGATATCTGACAGGCTGTTGTGATGACATTTGATTCTCAAGTACCACAACACCACTGCATTGTTGTTCCAGGATCTGCTGTGCTTGGTCCTAGAACCCAACATAAGACCTATTAAAAGACTTATGAACAACTTCCATTCTGTGAGACTGGACAGTATTAAATGGAAGTGACCTGTGTCCTGGTCTTGATCACCCTGGTGTATTCAAAATGAGAATTCTCAAAGATTTCATAGCTGAGCTCATGAGTTCTTCCCTTGTCATCAATATCCTGGTAAGCAGGGGTCAGAGCCCCAGCCCCAGAAGCATAAGATCTTAGTGCCTGGTCATCATGGCATGTTAGTAGGAGATAGGTCTAGAGGCAGACTTTGAAACAGCAGCCATGTCAAGCCACCCTCTTGCTACAGTGATCCACTTTAAGCCACAGAGTTCACCAGGACTTGGAAGATTAAAGATTTCATAAGCTTACATGGGCTTTTAAACATCCTAGGAAGAATACCTACATGCATCAAATGAGATGGTAATTTCAAATTGTCTATTCTCATCATAGCATCACAAGCTAAGCTTAATGGCTAACCTGGGCACTCTGCTTCAGAACCTTCCGGCTCACGCTGGCCACCAGTCTTACCATCCTTACCATTACACTCAGGTGTCTGCCTTGATATTTAGTGTTTTTATACAGATCCTGCTTATTAATTTATTATGAGCATATTTTCATTTATATCCTTGTACACTGTTATAATAGTTGACTTAAATCAAATCAAATTTTATTGGTATATTATATATAATGTGTGTGTATATATATGGTACAGGGTCTCACTATGCAACTCAGACTCACAGTGATCCTCCTTGTTTTCAGCCTTCCCACCACTAGGATTAAAGGTGTGTGCCACCACACTCAGACACAGTGGCTGGCTGTGGGGCTGACATGACATGTACCAGGGATCAAACTCCAGTATCTGTGCTCGCGTAAGCAGGCACTTAGTCCACTGAGCTATCTCATCAGCCTTCATCTTATGTAATCACACTTATCATAGAGAATTTGTACCTATACATGATAAAACTTGCTGCTTTCCCCCTATTCCTGTATCCTTCCTTCGCCCTTCCTTACCTTTTCCACTTGCATGGCATGTGGTTCTGGGGATGAACTAGGGACCCTGTGCTTGCCAGGCAGGTGCTTGTGTGCCGAGCTATCTTCCCAGCACTCCATTTGCAAAAGTTTTATTTCCATTTTTTCATTTTTTCCTCAGGTTATTTTACTTTTCCCTGCTTTCCTTTACCCTTCCCCTTCCTGTGTTCCCCTCCTCGTTCAAACATTTTCTTCCTATTTTACAATACCCATTATGCATTTTGTTCTTTATTTATTCTTTCAGTTTGTCACACCAGTGAAACAATGTGCTATTTACACATGTGTGTCTCATTTATTTGACTTAAGAATATGGTCTCAAAGTGCATTCATTTACCAAGAAATGTCTCAAGCTTATTCTTCTTTGTGGGAGCATAGTATTTTTTTAAAAAATCACATATTATTTAGCCATTCACAAGCTGATGTTTCCAAGATTTAGCTATTACAAGCACAGTTGTCACTATAAATATAGTTGTGCATCTGTCCCTACATTGTGATGCTTTTCATTCTTTGGGGGAGAAACCAAGAAGGGAAATAGCTGGGTTGAACGGAACCTTTAGACCTAGTGTTTTGAGGAATAGCCACACTGATCTCCATAGTGGTGGCACCATTCTACACTCCCACCAACAGCAGAGATATCTGTGAATAATGACAATTTAACTTCTTACTTTCCTATTGTTATTCCTTTTATTTCTTCATTTTGTCTAATTCCTCTAAATGGGCTTCTTAAATAACTGTCCATTTTGTCTGCAAACAGAATAGCTACCCCTGCTTTTTCCAGTTTCCTGTCACACAGACAGTACTTTTTTTTTTTTTTTTTTTTTTGCAGAAACAGGAATTGAACTCAGGGCCTTGCACTTGTTCTATTGAGCCATGTCTCCAGCCCCTGACAATACATTTTTTAAAATCATCATTTGACTTTCAGTCTATGAATTTCTGTCTTAATCAGATGTGTTTCTTGTGTGCAGCATATAGCTGAATCTTGCTTCTTGATCCATTCTTCTAGTTTGTTTCTTTTGATTGGTGAATTGTGGCCATTAACATTGATGGTTATAATTAATATGTACTGACCTATTCTTGCCATGTTATTTTCCTGTTGTTGGCTTCCCTTTTCCTCCCTCTGTTTAATTGCCATCCTTGCTTTGTGGATTCATTGTGTTGAAGTTTATGGAGTTTCAGTCCTTATTGTCTCTTCTGGAACATCCTTCAAGACATACATACTAGGTTGCTAGTTTGGTATTCATGAACTTCCTTCAGTGTTCTTTATAATAGAAGTACCTCATTTATCCAACAATTTTGAAACATAGTTTTTTTTTTGTGGCTGGCTCAGCCCACCCTGGGGGCAGGGCTGCCATGACATGTGGTACCAGGATTGAACTGCAGTTCCCGTGATTTGCCTAAGCTTGCCTAAGCAGGCATTTAGATCACTGAGCTGTCTCACTTGTCCTTAAACATAGTTTTGTGGGTTACACCAATCTGCATTAGAGGCTGTTTTCTTTTAGGGCTTGAAATACTTGAACTTGAAGCTCTCCTTGACTTGAAGTTTTATGTTGAGAAGTTAGCTGTGATTCTGATGATGTTTCGTTTACAGATGATTTGCTTCTTTTCTCTAACAGATTTCAATATTCTGTCTTTGTGCCGAATTTCTGGAATCCTGAGTGCTACATGACTTTGGATAGATTTGTTTTGTCTTTGCTAATTGCAGTACTATATGCCTCACTTACTGTATGTCAAATTTTTATTTCCCTACCAGGAAAGTTTTCTGCCATGATATCTGTGAAGAGGTTTTTTTTTTTTTTTTTCACATTATTTGTGTTATGTCCTGCTTTTTTGTTGACACAAGTCAATGTGGTGTTATTCTTCTTTGTATCATCATGCAGATGTTGAATTTATTTCTTGTGGTCCCTTGCTATTTTTACAAAATTCTTCTTTGCATGATGACTAATTGCAAGTTTGTCTTCTATATCTGAGATTCTGTCCTCACATTGGTTTATTTATTTTGCTTTGGATATTTTCAATGGAAATTTAATTTCCTGAATATCTACTTAAATCTGTTGTATGGATTTCATTTCTTTCCTGTGTTAGGCATTCATGGTTTCTATCATTTTCTTAAGTTCCTCTTTTTAAAACAATCTGTTTCTGGTCAATAGTCACTCAACATAAATGTGTTTTTGTTCTTATGTCCACAATCTCTGGTTATCAGAACAATTATTTCTCATTTGACTTTTTTCTAGAGCTTTGGCCATTTATTTTATTGTTATCAATTCAGAAAGGCCAGATGCATGACTTTTGAATTGTCCTATATCATTGCCCTCTGCATTTGCCTCTGGTGAGCTATATGTCTGGAGTTCCATTTTGTCCAAGTGTCTCCTCATTTTCTGTTTTTTGGAGGTTTTTATTCTTTTAGTTTATTTCCCATGTTACTGCTTTTAAATTTCCTGTGGTGAGTGGGTTTATTTCTAGTGTTTAGAACCCTTAGGAAATGATGACTTATCAGAGGTACCTTCCAAGTGTAAGTGACTTTTTGGTTTTGAGACTGTTATAAGACCCTAACTTTTCAATTCAATGGGAAAGAGAGGTTGCTTACTACTTGTCCTAGCCCCCTTGTTCTTTGGCACTGGTCACCATATTTTCCAACACCCTTAATCAGTTTCTGTCTTAGTATACCAGGAGCAATACCTGGCTAGAACAATTATGTCACTTTGGCTAAAGTGCTACAATCAGCAATAACAGTAACATCAAACACAGGCTAGAAAATGACAGATTGGTTTGTGTCTAGTTGTCCTCCTAAAATCTCATGCAGTCTTGGGGAGGCTTCTAGAGTTTGTGATTAATTAATGATCCAAAGCTGGGATTATGGGTGTATTTTACACATGTCCTGGGGCAGATAATTTGCATACAAATGTAAGGAGGGAAAGGAGGTTTCCTAGCTGCCCAACCTGCTGCCACTGTTTTGGCTCTTTGCTGTTTTCTTCCACCGTGAGTTGCCACACTTTTCCATGTGCCTCTCTGCTTTGGAGCTATCCAAGTATGGACTGAAATATCCACTAACTGTGAGCTAAATAAATCTTTCCTTCTCTAATTTAAGGTGTCAGGTATTTTGTCCTGGAAATGAGAGAACAGTGACGAGACACCATCTTTAACCATATTAAATAGACTTGTGGTTACATAACAAAATCTAAAACAAGCCAGAAAAATGCATGCTGTAAATAAGCCTTCAATATGGCAATTTTTACATCAGGAGAGAAAATTTAAGAGGGGGTAGGGTAAAATACAGAAATAGAAGAAGAGTAAGAGCTAAGAATCCAGGCTAAAAAAGGAAATAGATAAATTTTGGGAAACTGGGGCAGAAGACAGGATATAAAGAGTAGAGGAAGAAATAAAAGCAAGAACAGAACAAGAACCACATAAAAGTTAGAAACCATGTTCACACTCATATAAAGACAAGGTCAAGGAATGAAGAAAACTCTATCCTCAAGAAAAAAAGAGTAGAAGTAGAAAGAATTGTTCATTTTAAGGTTTTGCCTCTACTGTCACTGGTAGACAATGTGTGGAGATGGAATCTAAAGCCATGTTGGTTTATCCCAGCAACCCAGTAGTAGCTTTGTAGAGTGGTGCTGGATAACCTCAGTGAGCCTGCTTCTTTATTTCCTCTTAAGTTCAGGTCTGCTTTTGGCCACAGGCTGTAACCAGACCTGTTAAGTCTGTATCAGTCAGTGCATCTGATGTAGACTGATCTTGGCTGTGAGCAGCTAGATGGAGCCAGCATTTGTTCTGAGTTCTGACCTCAATTTGGTCCTGTCCACGATGGCTTCTGGCCAGTCACATTTTTCCATGGGTCAGCCAAATCTTCTTCACTCACCAGCCAGGGAAGCCTATGGCATCCACTGCTCAGTTGCACTGCTGCACCTGTCTGTGGAGGCCTCTGGGGTTTCCAGGAGTTACCATGTGTCTATAGGTTTGAACTGCTCTTCCCATGCAGTGAGTCCTGAGTCAGGGAGAAGGTACCACTGGCCACCTTTTTCTTTGTTGAAGTCTCTCTCTTTGCTCTACAAATGGGCTTTAGTTTTTACCTAAGATCCTTCCTTGGTCCAGAGAACACATGTATCCCCTTTTACTCTTCCTTGCATTGCTATATTCCACTATCGGGAGGCCAACTCTGAAGTGACTCTTTTTCTGTTGCTTACCACACCGCTATCTTCTCAGAAGTCCAAAAATGAAAGACTTGTGTTTCACTGAGAATAGTCATGCCGAATCCATCTGGGAGAATTTCCTCTGTAGCATGGGGTGCTTATAGCTCATCTGTCACCTATACAACAGGAACAGAGATAGACGCAGGAGACAAGCCCAGAGACAGCTTTGCAAAATGAGGATTTGAGCTTTAAAGTTTTTATCTGGTGGTTTGAATATTTGGTTCCTACTGAGGTTGTATTTTGTGTGTGCGTATCATTTTTTTCCTTCATATTTCTAGTAATGTGTGATTGCATCCTAGCCACGAGGAGCCAATCAGTGTGGAGGCTCCAAGACTCTGGTAATGCATGACAACTCTTTCAGAAAAGAGTAGAAACTTCTCCAAGGCTGTTCTCTTCATCCAAATTTTAATTCCCTTATTGTTTCTACCTTGTTTTGGATGTTCCTTGGAGGTTTCAGGTAGTCTTTTTCCATTTGTATAAAATTTACAGTTATCTGAAAAAGATTTTGTAAGTAGGAGCACTTTGCTGTAACAAAAGCAGAGCCCCATATTTTTAGTTTTGCCTTTATTTTTCCTTCCAGACAAGATATAATTGTATCTTACTTTTTTAATCTAGGTTCACGTATTCTGCATTTTAACTGAGGGGTTTATACCATGTACATTTAAAGTAATATAAAATATAATTGCTTTAATTGTAGCATTCTACTTTTAATATTTGTGCTTTATGTTTCTTGTACTTTTTCTCTCTTTTTTGGTGATCTTTTAGTAGCTGAGAATTTTAAATTTTGTGTATTAGGTGTCAATGACTTATTTGCTATAATTCTTTTCACAATTGGCTTCTAGTGTTTATAATGCATGTTTTAATTTGCTATCATTTACTTTAAAATATTATAATACTTTCACATATAATGTAATACTTTATAACAATACATTTATTTCACATTATTTCTTTTGTGTGAGCTTTTTTATTGTGATAAAATATATGTGGCATAGAATTTGTCATTTTGATAATTTTTAGGTTATAGTTCAGTGGCCTTATTTGCACTAACAATGTTATGGGCCTGGGAGATAGCTCAGTAGAATGAGTGCTTCTGGCAAGTACAAGGGCCTGAGCTCAATCCCCAGTTCCAAAAAAAACAAAAAACAAAACAAAAAAAAAACAAATGGGGCCAGGGAGATGGCTTAGTAGAATAAGCGCTTCCCTGGCAAGTGGAAGGGCCTGAGTTCAAATCCCTAATAGTTAAAAAAAAAAAACTATTTCTTTTGGGGCAGGGGAGATGGCTCAGTAGAATAAGCACTTCCCTGGCAAGCACAAGGGTCTGAGTTCAATCCTCAGTTCTGCCAAAAAAAGAAAAAAAGAAAGAAAAAAAATTATGCTTTCATTACTCTCCATTTCCAGAAGCTTTTTTCCTTCCAACTGGAACTCTGTATACACTGAGCAATAACTCCCTATGAGCTCACCCTCACTCCCTGGCAGCTACCACCATACTCTGTGTCTCTAAGAATTTGACTTCTCAGGAAACCTCAAATATGTGATCACACAGTCTGTCCACTTACTCATTTATTTTCATTTTAATATATGAAGAATATATATATATATATATATATATATATATATATATATATATATATATATATATATATATATACCTTCCTTTTTCTCCTTACTCCATCTCCATTCACAGTTGTTCTTTACTTTTGAACAGTTTCTTTCTTATTCCCAGTATCTATTAGGCCAAGAAAGAGGCATAACAATCCCTGACTTGAATTTATACTGCCAAAGTACTGTGATAAATCAGCATGGTACTGACAAAAAATAGATCTGAGAATCAATGGACCAGATTAGAAGAAACAACTACAATCACACTCAATCACCTTATTGTTGACAAAGGGGCCAAACAGGTTCACTGGAAAAAAGATAGCTTCATTAATAAATGGTGCTGAAGAAACTGGTTTTCCACATGGCAAAAAACTAAAACCAGATCCATTTCTATCACCATGTACTAAACTAAAATCAAAATGGATCAAAATCTAAACATTAAAACAGAAACACTAAATCTAATAGAAAAGAAAGTTGGTAAAAATCTTGAAGACATGGGGGATAGGCAAGAGATCATGAACAAAAGCCAAATTGCTTTAAAGAATCAAAAACTGGAATCGGATGTTATTAAAAAGTTTTTGTACAACAAAAGAAATCTACTGAGGCATGAATAAAATAGATGTGACATTTTCATACAATGGAGTACTACTCAGATATAAAGAAAGTTAAACTCAAGGCTTTAATAAGCAAATGGATGCAACCTAAAATGAAATAAATTAGACTCACCTGTGTAATATCATATTTTCTTCCTAGTGTAAGAAATTGAGAGCAAATAAGATCCAAAATGTTTCACATTATCTCTGTTACCATACATTTTACTTTTATTTATATAATAAGCAATCTATTATTTTATTTTATTTTTTATTTTTGTTGCATTGGGAATTGAACTCAGTACCCTGCCCTTGCCAGACAAGTGCTATCTCCCTTGCTCATAATCTATTGTTTCAAAAATGAGCAAAATTCAGCTTAAGAATCACAAAAATTGTCTCATACCTATTTACATATATTCTACTCCTGACACTCTTCATTCTTGTCTGTATGTTGTATTTCCCACCTGATATTATTCTCTTTCAGGTGAAGCACTTTCAACATTTTTTGAAGTAAAAATCTCTAGTCAGTAGGGTCTGTAAGGTTTTGTTACTATGAAAATGTTTTATTTTTTCCTTCCAATTTAAATTATATTTTTGTTAGATATAGAATTTTTGGATCAATTGTTTTCTTTCAGAACATTAAAAGTGTCATTACATTGTCTTCTGCTTCTAGTGTTTTTGATGAAAATATTCTTGTCCTTCTACATTTAGAGTTTTTTGGGGATGTTTTTAATATTTTTTCTTTCATACTCTCTATCATGTCAATTGTTTATCTTGGTGTGATTATAACACTTGAAATTTATTGGATATGTGATTTCATAAGTCTTATCAAATTTGAAAAATTGTTATGTGTACCTATGAGTCTGCCATTATTCTGTTCAACCAATATTCACTAATAAGATATGAAATGTTGAAAGATTTTGGGCCATTATTTATTTAAATGATTTTTCTCTCCTTTTTTATAGAGGGCTCCAATTGTGATCTATTCTATTTGAAACTTTTTCTATAGATCATTTAAAATGTACACTTTTATTCTTGTACTGTAATTTAGGTAAAGTCTATTGCTATACATTTAAACTTAATGACATTTTCTCCTGTTCTATCTAACATTTTAAGCTCATCCAGTGAATTTATTATTTCAGACATTGTATTTTTGTGTCTAGAACTTGCCTTTTTTGATGATTTTCGTGTCCTTCATTTCTCTACTCATTATGTTTGTTTTCTTTTACATCCTTTGATGTATTTACTTACTTAGTATGTGTTTAGTACAGAGTCTACAGGGTCTCACTGCATACATAGGACTCATAGTGATCTTCCTGTTTTCAGCCTCCCAAGCACTGAGATTACAGGCTCATGATGCCATGTCCAGTCTCTTATAAATAAGAGCTCATTAAAATAAATAATAGCCTAATTACCCACAAATGTTCTCAGTTTGTTCCTATTGTGTGATTTTTCTTCAAGTTCAGGTTTATATTTTCCTGCTTCTTTACTCGCCTAAGCACTCATTTTTGTGTTAGATTTGAGCCTATAATTTTGTGCAAGGAAAGCTGTGCTCTATGAAAGAACTATATCCTCTAATGTCTAGTCTTTTTTTTTTTAATTGAACCCTGGCTACATTTTTTGAGTGTCTACATTTTATTACTTTCTTTTTTATTTTTATTACATTCTTTAGTCATTTTTGGATTCCATTTTGTTAAAGAGATAAGATTCTGCGGAGTAACTGGATCATCTTGAGGGCTAGCCCTTAAGCTTTTAGAACAAAGCTATAGTGGACTAGTTCCAAGATGAATTCAGCCCTAGTCTTTAGGTGTGAAATTTCTGTCATCTCTACTCATACTAGTTGAGTAATGTGAACAAGTATTCTATTATATATTGTTAAAACTCAAACACTCTTCAACACAGTTTAAGCTCTGGTAATTTTTAGCTTACAAACCCATTCACTGCCTGGTATCCCATTTTATTGATTTTGCTGCTTATACTCAAAGACTCATGGGACATTATGCTCATTTCTTTGTTGGCCTAGCTCCTTCTTCACTAGTGCTCTGTTTCACGCATTCTAGCCACATCATCTTCTTCAAACAATCTTTGTTTCTGAACTTAGCAAGGCTATGATGTAGTATTTGGAATCCCTTTTGTATGTATCATTTTTGAACACTTGAAGTGGGGAGAATTGCAAAGCTCTCATCACTGCTTTTCCTTTCTTAGGGAATCATAATCTTTACTATCTGCCATCTGATGTTCAAAATGCTGTTTCATGCATTTTGGCTAGTTATATATTTCCACATAGTAAATGGCACTATTTGGTCTTGGCTGGAAGTAGAACAAATGACCTACTTTTTAATATTAGCAAGCTTTTCCAAAAAAAGCTACAATTAATAGAGTCATATTTGTATAAGCATGGAACAGACAAAATTAGAGTTGGCTTGCTTTTTATTCCCAACAAGCAGCTGGAGAAAGTAGTTGCACAAGCCCCAGTATCAAAATCCTTCATGACTGGATCATTAATTCTTTTTTTTTTTTTTTTTTTTTTCTTTTGTGATTCAGGGGATTGAACTCAGGACCAACTTGCTGAGTTGGTCTAGTTACTAGCTAGAATAAGCTTGCTAGGCAAGTGCTTATTCTACTATCTCCCCATCCTCCATTAATTCTAATAGTGATAGGGAAGAAAATACTATGTGCTAGAAAAACAAGGAAATTTTCTGCTAAATGTAGTGCATATTCAACCGAAAGAAGTCACTGAGTGTTGAAGTGAAAATTTACTGCTGGAAAACAACAACATAAACGTAGATTTAAAACTGAAGGTATTTTGTGAGGATGCAAAGTGGTTTCATGGATCATGCAAAGTGCTTATTAAAGAAGTAAGATCACTAAGAAAGATCACTAGATATATGAATGGTAAATATAAAGTAAGATATTTTGAGACAGCTACGTCATATATTTACATTTACATACTTAGAAAACACTTCGTTGCAAAGATTGGACTTTAGAGGTCTAAAAGTCTTTGTAAGGCTGATCCTTTCACATTTGATACTGCAGCTTGAAGTTTATAGGGCAGGCAATTAGGAAGAAAATGCCAAGGTAAAGTGTAGGAGACAAAGGACAAGTTATAATCTAGAGCATGACATGAAACCCTCAAGGATGAACCCAAATTGCTGTCAATTCTTAGTGACTCTGATCTTAACAGTATAGACACCTGTCAGGGAAAACTGGATTTCTTAGCCATGGAGCTAAACACAGAGATTGCATTTAATTCTTTGGAGAATTAAAGAAGACTTCGGGGAAAGGTGGAACTGCTACAAACCAGTAGGTGTGTCAGAAGGTAAGTGGCAAAGTGCATGCTGTTTTAAAATCTGCTAAAAATTGCTGCTCCTTCATTTGTTGCCCTTTGAGCCTCACAAAAGCATGCCTCTTGTGCACACTCTAACTAGAAACATACAGGAAAGAGAATTTTGGAAATTGAGTTTAGCATTGTCAGTTGTCACACTACAAAACCACCACAGAAGTACCTGTTTCCATGGAGCCCACTTGGGTTCAATTTTGCCAGTGCAAATCAGCAATTATTAGAAGTGTCCATGCAAAACCTCTGAGAACAGAGCTGGTCAAGTGGCAGGCTCTTGAGACCCAAAAAACTGGCAGCAGCCTTAAGGAGATTTTTTACAACACTTATGACCTGGCCAAATAGAAACAATATTAGCTCTCCAGTGCAGAAATTTAGTTTTCAGAACAACAGCTTCATTAACCACATGTTGAGACAGAGACAGAATTCCTCTGCTGAGATTTTTCAGCATTTCTATGTCTTTCTCATGGGCCTAGGATTCTGGGTTACTGAAATTTGCATCAACTAGGCTTCTGACTGAAAGGAAAGGTTCCCAGCAGCTTGAAGGACAAGAAGGGAACCAACTAGAATATACTGCCTTGTTGATGGGGAAACCTGGGTCCACTGTTTCAAGAATAATGCAGACAGAGAACTACCAGGGGTAGTATGAAAAGATTCTGTAAAATGAAAATGGGAGCAATAGCTTCAAGATGAGTAAGAAGAATGTGCTTTTGGAGAAGATTTTCTGCAAGAATATATCTCTTTTTTTGGGGGGACCATTTAAGTACAGTTAAAACAGCAGTCTGAAGTGGGAAGAGGGATTACTGAGAGGCAGACAAATATAGAAGGAGTAAGGTGCTATAAGGAAAGACATAATGAAATAGCACATTAAGTTATTATTAAAAGTAATACAATTTAGCACCTTCAAAAAATTTTCATGTTTCATGTTTTGGGATAAGTAAAATTCATATTAAGATTACTATATTATTATTATATTATTATACATTATATATTATTATGTTAGGATTAATATAATAATAACCAATTTAGATCATTTCATACAACTTGTGAATTACTTTTTAAAGATGTATCTTGCCCTAGCATTTTTTAGAGCTAGAATATTTTAAAGCATATCCTAAAAATAATATAATTTCACCTGAAACTATTTCAGTACATATCTTCGACAAATAAGGGTTTCTTTATTTCTTTTTCTTCAAAATGTGTAACCACAACTCCATCATCTTACCTAGTAAGACTTGTAATATTTCTTAGTAAGACATCTAATACTTAGCACATGTTCAAATTCTTCAATTGTCTCAACAATTATTTCTTTAATTATGGTTGGTGCATCCATTGTCTTTAAGTGTTAAGTATATAACTAGATAAATTGACAGTCTAACAGATCAACTGAATAGTAATGAAAAAAATATTTGAGAACCTTGCTGAAGTCACAAAGGAAAATATTACTGTGTGGGAAACCTGTGACTCACACCCACTTTATAGTAGTCTCAGCCATATTCTTAAGTTTCCATACCTCTGCTGAGTTAAATTCCTAATTCTTCTTACCCCGCCTATTTCCCATAAGTCTCCTGCTATGCCCCGGAGGTGGGACTTCCTGTCATAACCCTTTTGCCTAGTTACTCGTGCCTTTTACCCACTGATGTCATTTCCCTATGCCTCCACTATATATACCCAGAGTTTCCTTTGAATAAACAAGACTTGATTAGATTTTCCTGTCTTGTCTCCATTTCTTGCGTCTCCTGTCCCTTGTCCCTTCTTTATCACCGCTCCTTCCCCAGGTGACCTGTGTTGACTTCCCTGGTAGACAAATGGCGCCCAACGTGGGGCACTCTGGTACGAAGAATTCAGTGACAGAGCCATTTGAGAAGGCCAGCGCAAAGCAAAAGTAAAGAGGCCGCCCTGTGGTGACCTGCTGCGATACCTGAACCTTGGTAAGAGAACGGCACCCCATTCCCATTCCTCCTGACATGGGACTGGCAGTGAGTGAACATGAAAAGTTTGTTGAAGGCTTGAGCAAAGCATTAAAGGCACGAGGAGTAAAGGTTAAAATGAAACAACTGTTCTAATATTTTGAATTCATCCATAAGGTGTGCCCTTGGTTCCCCCTAGAGGGCATGATCAATTCTAAAACATGGCGGAGGGTAGGTAACACTCTGCAAGATTATTATAGGATCTTCAGACAGGAGAAGGTCCCTGTGACTGCCTTTTCTTTTTGGAATCTCATTGGTGAGATCCTCCAGCAATGGCATTGGGATTCCCTAATTGACCAGGTTGTCAGAGAAGGGGAACATCTCCTTCAATTGTCTGTCAAGAATACAACAGCACCCTCCTAGGCAGATTCTGATTCCTTTTCCTCTGCTGATGAGGAGGAACTGGAGTGGGCTGCTCAGTTAGCAGTCGCCCCCAGTGCCCACCTGATGACGCCATGTTGGCGCTCCGTGAGGGCCCCCATAATGTGATTCTGCGCAGTGCACCTCCTGAATCTATAATAGCCCCAAGGATGAGTAACCTGTACTCTGATCTCTATGACTTGATAGTTAATATTGATGGCTCTGATAAAGGAGCCCTTGATCTGGAGACCTCTGGTGAGGCAGCTGAGAACCGCCCTTCATCACTGCGGGTACTTCCCCTCTCCCCAAAATTGAGGGGACACAAACCGTCCCTTCCTGTAATCCAGGAGTTAGAAATGAGAGTGGAGGATCTCCGAAAACAAATTCGATTGGAAAACCAGTACCATGACCTTACTAAGGAGCTCATGGCACTTCACCTCAAATAGGCCGCTCATGAGCCGCCCGCCATTTTATCTTCAAATTCCTCCCAACTGTTGCCAAAGAACAAAATGGCTGCGGCTTGGGCGTTTCCTATAACCAAAACACAAAGGATGGAAAACGAAGGGGAACAACCTCAAACTATCCGAACTCACACCCCTTTTGACTTAAAATCTTTAAAAGAACTAAAGACCGCTGTCCCGCAGTATGGCACGACAGCCTCTTATACACTCACTGTACTGGATTCCATGACTCAAGGATGGCTCAGCCCTAAGGATTGGCATATGTTAGTGAAGACCACCTTGTCTGGTGGAGATTATTTGCTTTGAAAGTCTGAATAAATAAATCAGGATAATTGTGAGCCCACTGCTAAAAAGAATGCTGAGACCCACAATGGTTGGACCTATGAGGTACTGGCAGGCACAGGGAATTTCTCCACTACAGTGGTACACTCTAGATATGATGCTTGGCTATTTTCTCAAATCCAGTTGGCAGCAACTAGGGCCTGGAAGAGACTGCCCTCCCATGGGGAGGCCACATCCTCCTTTACTAAAATAAGACAGGGTTCAGGAGAACCCTTTGCAGATTTTGTTCATCTGCTGCTTCAAGCCACTGAGAGGTTGTTTGGTAATGTGGAACAAAACTCTGACCTTGTCAGACAATTAGCTTTTGAAAACACTAATGCTGCCTGCCAAGCTGCTATTAGACCATACAAAAAGAAGGCTTATTTAATGGGTTATATAAGCCTCTGTTCTGATATTGGAGCTGCTTACCAACAGGGTCTTGCTATGGCTGTCGCCCATAAGGATATAAGTTTAAACAATTTTTATCTCAACAAAATAAAAATAAATGTTTTAACTGTGGAGAATTTGGTCACTTTGCTAAAAACTGCAAAAAAATGTTCTTTTAAATTTCAAACAGTTTCAAGTGACTGGGTGATGTCGGGGGAAAGGACACAAACTGAGATGGGGGGGGGTGCTCACATCCTAGGCTGATCCAGATAGGCATCTGCAAGATAGGTTCAGCCCCAGAGGCCACAGCTACAGGGCCCTCGCTCCTTTAAAGCTTTAGGTAATGTGGGCTCAAGAAAACCTTTTTAAGTACTAAGACCACTAAGCTGATCCTAGCCACTGGCCAGCACACCAATGGAGTAAAATCAACCAGAGATAGCCCTAGTACTAAAGTTCTCCAGGTTTTGTTTGGTGTAATCAGTGCTGTTTATACAGGAAAATCAAAGTTATAATTCTATCCACCCAAATCATTGTTTAAACCATACCACATTCTTATATTGCACAATTGGTCATCTTTGCTGAAAATTTTGAAATTGTTAAAACTAAATAGTTGGTTAGAAAATAAAAATTGCTTAAAAGAAAAGCATTTTAGTGGCTTTTCAAATGCAAATGTGGGTGGCCTCTAGGTGGGGCAGCTCCAAAGGTATAAGGCCATTTGCTCTAAGGAATTTTAAAAGATTACTTAAATTCTTTTAATTCCTAGTTAAGTTTGATTGCTTCTTTTACTGTCCTAAATTAAAAATATTAAAAATAAGGCTTTGATATTTTACAAACAAATGTAAAACTTCAAAATAATGTGTAAAAGCCATGGGGTTTAAACAGTTACTTGATTTTAGCACACCATTTAAATAATAAAAGGCCTAGTGGTGGCCTCCAAAGGCCACTGTGTGATCAAAATTCTGTTAAAGGGGAGTCAATCCTGCCAATCAAATATTCATGATTTATCTTTATGAACACCAACCATCTGTTGGTTCTCTATGTTTTCCTTGTCTCTACCACTAGCTTCTGCTTGTCTGTTTATTTCAATAATGTCCCATCCAGTGGGGAAGTCAACACGGGTCACCTGGGGAAGGAGTGGGGATGAAAAAGGGACAAGGGACAGGAGACGCAAGAAATGGAGACAAGACAGGAAAATCTGATCAAGTCTTGTTTATTCAAAGGAAACTCTGGGTATATATAGTGGAGGCATAGGGAAATGACATTGGCGGGTAAAAGGCACGAGTAACTAGGCAACAGGGCTATGACAGGAAGTCCCACCTCCGGGGCATAGCAGGAGACTTATGGGAAATAGGCGGGGTAAGAAGAATTAGGAATTTAACTCAGCAGAGGAATGGAAACATAAGAACATGGCTGAGACTATTATAAAGTGGGTGCGAGTCACAGGTTTCCCACAGGTCCCCCTTTTTTCTTTAAAATTTTTTAAGAGGCCATCATTCCTTGTGGGGACTGTGCCTGTCTTAGGTCAAGATGCTTTCACACAGGACTGAACCGACCTTACCTGTCATTGGAAAGCAGGGCAGCAAATGGCCCAGCTCCTGTCTTAGGTGGCAGTCGGTGACGCATGTGAGCTTCTAGTTGGCCGTCTCTAGCTATCCAGTCCATCTCACCAAGGTGAGAAAAATCACTTTTACCTTGGGCATCATTATAGTGAGCTCTTTCGGAGTTCAACATAATTTTCTCTGTTGGCCATCTCAAGCCTATGGTAATGGACCTGTATGGGTTGCATTTTAATGGCATCCAATTGTTATTTAACAAAAGTCATCAGCCTATTGAAAAGACAGGGTCCTATTGATAAAAGTACTAGTAGTCCAATCAAGGGTCCCAATAGGGGGAGAAGATAGGGTAGTACTCCATTCCATGCACCCCAAAAGGGGTTATCAAATAGCTCTCTTTTCCTCTTTATAAGATCTTTTTGAAGTCTCTTTATTTTGTCCTGAACAATGCTGGATTTGTTTGCATAGAAGCAACAGTGTTCCTGTAAAGCCAAGCAGATCCCTCCCTGTTCTGCTGTTAGAAGATCTAAACCTCTCCTATTTTGGAGGACTGCTTCCACCAGAGAATCTATCTGATCTTGGATATTTTGAATAGTACCAGACAGTGCTTGTACATCATCAATCAACTGATTAGTTTGGTATAAGAATGCACTCCTACCCCTAATCCTGCTGTACCTGTTCCCATGGCTGCTGTGATTCCTAGTCCTACTAATAAAGGGATGAGCTGGACTGCTCTCTTAGTGCGGCCTGCAGCATAATCAAAACTAGGGATTGGCATGGGCTCTTTTCCAGGGATGACATCTATGTCAGGTAATAGGGTAGCCATGACGCATAGCCCTGTCCAGTTGGCAGGTAAAAATGTGAAGTCTAAACTTCCCGCACATATAAACATGTGCCCCTTCTTGGGACAAACAGAGTCACTGTGATTGGACATCTGACTACAGTTGGTGAAAGTGACAAATCTAACATCAACAGAGAAACTATCATTGTGGATGTTCCCCTATATACAGAAGGAGTTTTTGAAAGCCACAGGCTGAACCCTAAAGGGGAGACCAGCACTACAATTCTGGTTTTTGAGATCTACAATGCTATGTGGGGTAGAATTTGAGGGGATAGCGAGGGGCATGGGGGTGCCTAAGGTCATGCACAGCCAATAATCTTTAGCCAAATCTGGGCTAGAGACATTAAGGTGACTGTTGATTGTCCATTGGCATCCACATTTTCAAAAAATTGAGGATGAATAAAGAATGAGATAAAATATTTCTAGGTGACCCCCTTGTGGGGTACCATTCCCCCTTTTTTGTTTCATAAGCATTTTTTAAGCTTTTATTAGCTCATTTTATAATTACCCATTGATATGTCTCTATAGAATGATAACAGACAAGTTACACATTTTTATAGACATTTAGAAATCAAAACCATATAGAACATTGTAGTAAGACAATCCTGATGACATTTTGATATACTTTAATATTTTGTTTTGCTTTGCATAACACTTTTAACTAATCATCTCTACTTATTCAAAGTTGTTTTTTAAGAGACTATTGAGATTACTGGAAGCTCCTCATTAATGAATAAAAAGGTTGGCCACACCTCTTATTCTTCAACTAGACTCTCTTAATAATTTTTTTCACTCT
>PVKA01024223.1:0-34532 GCA_004027165.1 Ctenomys sociabilis | reverse complement strand
GCTTGCTGTATCGCGAGATCCGCCATGCTTGCACGATAGGAGCCGCGGGTAGCGGACACATGTAGAGGCTTGCATCCCACCTGATAGATGCTTGCACGGTAGGAGCCGCGGGTAGCGGACACATGTAGAGGCTTGCATCCCACTCGATAAAGGCTTGCTGAACCCGTTGCTGAGTGTCTGAGTGTCTTCTTCCGCGGGAAGGGAGCGGCGCCGGACATACTGATGTCGGGAGCCGCTCTGAGATGCCGGCCCCTGACAGAGAAATGCCAGCTTCCCTGCTTGTGGTAAGTTGCCAGCTGTTCACATTCCTTCTCCCCTTGCTGGCCCTGCCATCTCCCACATAGCTCTGTCCGCGTGTGTGGCTCGGCCAATGAGATACCAGAAGATGTAACTTAGAAAGCCGCCATGAGACTCTCAGGAGCTCTGTGCACCTGGGCTCTGGGCTCTTTAACTTTTATCCTCTGCCAAGGGAAGCAGATCTCAGATGGAGGCTGCTGCTGCAGCCTTAGGCTTGAACTAGGAGTCACAAGGACCCTCTTAAAGCCCAGAAGAGCCATAGCCAACTCAAGTCCTTAAATAATACATCCAAGTAATAGGTATTTGCTCCTATAGAAAATAAGAATTTGGAGATTTTATGCTGTTGCAATGTTGTCTATTGGTCATTCCCATAAAAATACCGAATTATACAGTCTTGGCTTGGAGGGAGGTGGTGATGAAACTGTTCCAGATACCAGCATAAGTATTAATATCTGCAGATGTCATACTATCTAGATAATATTTGATTATTATTATCATATCTAGATAATATTTGATTATCCTTTAATTTATGAGGCTGAGTTGTTGCTGCTAAAATAGTATATCATGTTAAATTACATTTGTTAATCCGTTACTGTTGTTATAAAGGAATGTTAGTTTTCATTTATACTGTTTATCACTTCTATTATTTCATATAATTCACTGATTATATTTTTTAATATATGTTTATCTCATTATAATTAATGATTGTCTGCTTACCTCTAATCTTTCCACATCATTTAATTTCCTGACTATTTCTGTTAATCAATAGTAGTAGCAAGGGCCAGCCAGATAGCTCAGTGGACTAAAGCACTTGCGTAGGCAGAGTGCAGCTGCCAGGGTTCAATCCCGGCTGTGCCATGCCAGCTTCGCCTCCAGGGTGTGCTGAGAAGGTGCCTGAGAATGGGCGTGGCGGTTTGTGCCTGTGTTCCAGCACTTGGTAGGCTGGAAAAAAGAGACTCACTACGAGTCTGATCTGCCTAGTGAGACCCTGAAGACCCTGTATATCCTGTACTAAATACATTTTTTAAAAAGTAGCAATAGCAACATGTAGCATTATCTTCTTTCTGACTTGCAAGTGGGTGTCCTAGAATTTATCTAGTTGGCAAAATGCCTTTATAGATTTTTGCTAGAGCTTTTGTCAAAATGGAATCGTTCTCATGTATTCCTTGTTTGCTGATTGTTGAGCCATTTGGTTCAGTCAATCACACAGGCGCCTTCCACAGGTCACCGCAGCGATGACACTATAGGGGCGATACTGCAGGACACGGCCGTGGGAGGCACTGCTCAGGCGGAGGCTGAGCGGAGTGGCAACTGCAGGGGTGAGGAGGCGATCTGACGCCTTTGTGCGTCAGTGCAGCACTTGGTGCCCAACCGTGCAAGAGGGAAGGAAGCATGTCAAACTCTGGCGACTAATACTGCCTGTCAGAATGTAAGTTGTTTATATAAGATGGTGCGATCACTATCAGTTCCAATTAAATAAGCAGGGAAGACATTTCATGATTCACAATAAGTTATTTTACTTAAACCACAGGAACACTGGCCTGGAGAGCTGCTCCTCTGTGGTGGGAAGCACTGCCCTAATTGTTACGTCCTAGTTTACACTCTCAGTGCAGTGGATAAAGCAAACACTGGAGTTGATAAAGTTCTTGTGTGGGAGCATGGGGCAGGTAGTTTTTAAATAAAGTATGGTCACTTATTTCCATTTAATTATGTTCTTTAAATGTGATGCCTTGTTTATATGAAGTACATAGCCTTTCTACTGAAAGTCTGCTTTAAATTCTAGTGTACAACAGAACTACCTGGCTCGCAAGAAGTCATTTGCAAGAACCCAGCCCACACTTCTGCTAAGATGTGTGTGTTCTCTTCCTTCCCTGCCTACAGAGATCTGGAAAATGCTGTTTCCTGCCTCCAGATGAAGAGTTAGTTTGTTTCTTAGAAGACCTGCTACAGAGCCACAACTGGCATTCACTGAAATTTACCTCTTTGTGCTCCTCTTTGTTCTTTTTTTCCGATTATCTCCCTTTGGTATCTTGTGAACTCATCTGTGCTATACTATTTTTCTCTTGCTTATTGGGCAGTTCTTGTCCTTGTGCCCGCCTTTCATCTTATCTTTGCATGTGAGGCATGGTGCTTGAAAGCCATGGAGCTCATGAGCCCCTCCCTGGAAGACACTCCCGTCCTCCCCAGATCTGGTTCCTCTTGTGCCAGACAAGGATGGCAGGTATAGGCAGGTCAATAGAAGAAGGGGTTGATCTGCTTTTGAAGCCCCTGTGTGCCTTTTGAAGCCGTTGTCTAACCCTAATCCACTCCTACAGTTCAGTCTCTACCAAAAGTCTGGGGTGATTTCCTGCTCTTCTCTCTGGCCCTAAACTTAAAAGACTATCAAAGCTATCTTCAGCTTCTTGTGGGTTAGGCCATGAGGAGGGAAGTAGAAATGCATGCTAGGATTATCTCTGTGAACTTCTGTTTGCCTGGAAACTTGACCCCAGGCTCTTCACAGTCTTAGTGACATTCTTTCTTCCTGTGTACCTTGTAATTTATAATGAGTGTCTGACTGCCCGTGAAATTGTCTCTGCACTGCCTTCCTGAGGTCTTACAATGAAAATAGCTTTCTAAATGACAATGTACATTTCCTCCTACGAGGCTGGAAGAGTTATCATCTAGGTCCACTTAATTAAAATCCCTTCATTGAAGTTTTATTCTGCCACACATGAAGATTCAGACTGAATTCCTCGCACACCTGCTGATCTTCACCCTACTGCGGTCACAATGGAATTGGCTACCTGCAGCTTCCAAGAACAGGCCAGCCAAGCAGCTGGCTTGCGCTCTTGCTTCCCCGCGGAAAGGCTGCCTCTGCAGGTGTGTTCGCTTTCCCTTTACACGTTTCTTTGCTTCACTTTGCCTGTCCTGCACCTCTGGGTGTCTGAGCCACTTTCTCCTTGCAGAGACACAATGCTCCACACCCACACTTTCTCTGTGACTTTTCTTCTTTGCTGAGACAAAATAGCCAAATTCAAAAGAGGAGAGGTTTATTTGGCTCACAGCCTGTAAGCATTTCACTCCATCGACGCTGGCTTCTAGCAGGGTGGTACATGGCAGAGGGGCGTGCAGAGGAGAAAGAGTCCCCAGCAAGCAGGCAAAAGCAAACGTTAGCCCTCGCTCTGTCCTTCATGTTGTAAGCAGCCTACCCACTCACACCTTTAATTCCAACCAGAACTCCACCAGATCAATTAGTGGATTTATTTAGTAGTCACCCACGCTGGTCCCAGCACTACACTCTCTAGATCCAACCACCTCTGAGCCATCCTATGAGTGCATGAGGCTTTGCGGGGGCATCTACACATATGCCATGACACAGAGCTTAAAGGAGGGAAGTTTATTGGGGTTCAGATTACAGTCTAAAATTGGCCACTCTGTAGCAGAGCAGCAGGCAGAGGGGCACGGCAGAGGAAAAGCTGTCCATGTTACAGCAGCCAGGGAGCAGAGCTTGAGGAAAGAGGCCAGGAAGGGAGACACTGCACACCCTCCAGGATGCCTGCCCAGCGAGCCTGCTCTTCTGACCAGTCCCCACCTTTTAGCAGCAGATTAGCTCTAGCAGCTCCAGTTTAGTCACTGTCCAAAAGCCTCACCTCTAAATGCATGAGGCTTTGGGGAGCAATCTAAATGTGAACCACGATACTAGACACAAAGCAATACTTCTTAACCGTGATTCTAAAATTCATGCTGTTTTTCTAGAATTTTCTAATTGTTTCCAAAATTTTAAGTTAGTCTTAAGTAAAAAGGCAAGCACTACAATACTACATCCAGAAATAAAAACACTACACCCACAAATAAAGATCTGCTTTTTGTGTAAAAGGAAAACTTGATTTAAGAAAATCTCTTTCTAGAGCTGATATATATACTTGGATCTCCACCTCTGTGGGGTCTGGGTATGTGTACCTTATAGGGACCATTTCTTTCTGAGACAATTTACACTTTTACTAATAATATTCAGGACTAGCCCTTTTTTCTCCTAGGAAAATCCTGAACTCAGCTATTTCTTGGCCCTTTTTTGTTTCAGTTTCCTGAAAATGTAGCTCAACACAATTGTTCTATAATATTTGTACTGTGGGACACACTGTCTGCTATAAAAAGAAAATAACCAGCCAGGAAATGTGATCAGTACGCACATCAGGTGTCTGTGATGCATTTTAATTAATCAGACATGTCAACAATGGGCTGGGCAGTAGTGATGGGACATGTATAGCCCCGATTTTATACTCAGCACTTGGGGGGAGCATATTTCTGTGACTGGGAGAAAATCTGTTCTCAGGGGTGTTTTGTTTCGCAGTGCAAGGGTTCACTCTTGCTGAGCTACACCTCTTGTGGAGGAGAAAACCTTGGAGACAGAAATCGTGCTGTATCACTTTCTGGGAAGACCAAAGCATTGGTGTGCAGTTTGGAGCTTGGTTAAGGAATTGACAGTGTGACTGCTTGGGTGCCCCGAGTGGCTGAAACAAGCCAAATTGTCTGCTGGTCATGTAGGTAAGTAGAGGTAAAAATAAAAAGTCCCAAGACAACACCCAGACCCACGCAAGACTAGCTCCATCTTAGCCCTTTGTTTCACCTATTGCTAAGTGTTCTGGGAAAGTTATAATTGATTACAAAGTTCCCAAGCAACTGTAGCTGTATACACACAACGTCCTCAAACTCTGTTCCCCCAGCTGGCCCTTAACCAATCCTGGTAAAGGTCACCTATAGAATAAGGGTTGCTATTGGCATCTGTACCCTGCTTGCTCAAGTTTCCCTCTTACCCCCTAATAACCACAAGATGTCCCCCCAAGATTACCCAAACGTCGTTCCGCCCGAAAAAACTACTTCGCGCCGAGCCAATCAATATAAAGGTCAACCCCTATTAACCAATACAATTAGCTTCTGTAGTTCGCTTGCCTCCCCTTAATTTTGTGGTTTTGCCTTTATAAACCTGCCTGTAACGACAGCTCGGCACTCCACAACCGCCTTAGGTGCGGGGTCCCACGCGTGGTTCAATAAACTTTTGAGCTCTCACCCTCGTCTCTTGGCGCCTCCCTGCCCACGGAGATCTGGGTCAGCGCGGACCCAAGAGGTATGCAGTCTACAGCTGGCATGTTGTCTCACACCAAGGGCCTCGGGGATCTTCTTTTTAATTCCACATCATCTAGCCAGGACAGCTACCATCTGGTGCTGGATTCCATGGAGTATCAGCTCATTGTTACTTATTTATTATATTTCTAAGTTATCTTTTCCTTTTAGGTCTCTTCCCTCCTTTTATCGGGAGGTGTGTGATACAGGGGATAACCCCAGGCTCCTCCCAGTGTCTGGTACTATCTTTCCTGTCTTTGTTCTGATAGAAGCTCAGCGAGTCACTAACTTGCCGGGGCTGAGCTCTAACTTTCTGTCCTCCTGCCTCAGCCTCTCAGAGTGCTGGGTTAAGAAGTGTGCGTGGCTATGCCAGGCTCGTGTGACTGGCGAGCCATGCCTTCTTCCTCCACTCCAGTTCCTTCCGAGCGGGCAGCACTTGTGGGTACTAGCTAGCTCCATTTTTGACACTGCATTTGAGTGTCTTTGTCTGTGCTTTGGAATTAGAGCACGACGACTGCTACTCTTTACCCTCATTCCCCTCCCCACGTGCAGCGCACTGTAAATCTGCCTATGTGCTTTGGCCTGCCATGTGTCTGCCCAGCAGCCGAAAGCACCCTTTCTTCTGTCTTGTGCTTCCATCTGGGGATGTGATTAATGATCAGGATGAAAAGAAGTCTCCACTAAGTAATTATTTTACTTGATAGAGTTGACAATAGCTCAGCAAGTAAATAATGGTTTTAATTTAAATGTTTATATACCAGCCAAGAATGCAGAGGAGGAGCAGGACACTAGGTGTCAAGTCACAAGATATAAGTCCTGAAATGTAATTGAAATGACACAAAAGAGCATGTGTCCTGGAGTGTTACACATTCCATTTAGAGTAGGCTTAATTGGCTATGTGCTGCTATATTTAGGTGTCACATTGTGGTATGTTTTTAAAGTAGAGTCAAGAAATAGCTTCTGTTGCTAAGAAAGTTTTTGTGATGATCGCATCCTACAGAGAGGATAAAATTCTTCTTAGTGTGCTGTTGTGCTGTGCTTCAGTTGGAAGATGTGCAGCAATGGGTCATGATGACCAGCTTTGCGAACAGTTTATTAAGTGCACATTAAGAGCAGGGGATGCGCAAGACCATGAGAATTTAAAAAAGATTTTTGAAAGTTTAACTGAGTTAACTCAGGAGCGCCTTGGAATGAAGATGAGGAATTAAAATTCCTTATCACCCTCAAAAGATGACTCAGAATCTTATTTGATGAGACATATTCTCCACCTCATCCATTTTTCTGTTAATATTCAGGGTGTTGCATTCATTTGGTGGAGATAAGATAACCCCCCTAAAATCTGCCTACTGAAGCCATGCTTTCCTGTCATCTCAGAGGTACTGCCTCCCCTTTTGTACTCTTTTACCTGTGACCAAGGGAGAGGACAGACAGAGCTCGGATGAGCAGAGCCTTCTCTCTCCTTCCCCCGGACTCTGGGTCCACACAAGTGCAGGACCACAGACAAGTCTGCTTTGTCTTTGGCCTCAACACATGGTATTGTGCTGCAGCAGTAGGAAATTCAGACATCCAGTAAAATTGAGAACTCAAATTCTTTGCATACACTGTAGGCTGGGATGCTTCTTTTGTCATCTAGCATGGCTGTTGACTAGAGTGAACACTTAGTTATCTGGCGAGGAAGCTGCAGAACAGGAAAGGAGAAGACAGCAGACAGCAGAAAGGGCAGAAAGTGAACAGACAGGCACTGCTGAGGGACGGGGTACAAGCCTAGTTATGGACAGTGAGCCCTGTCAGACTGAGTCAACTATGCCCCTTTAAAAAGTAATCAGCTTAGATGTTAAAGAATTCCAGATTTCTCCTTGGGTTCTATGCAGGACACTGAAGCCTGTAGTGAAACAAGGCTTGACCTCTTTCCCTGAGGCAAGTGAGCACCAGACTCAGCAAGGGGCAGGGGCACAGAGAAGGAGAAAAGCCCTTCTTGTTCTGAAGTCCAGTCACCCAGGACGATGAAGAAACTGACCGAAGTCAGGCAGCCTCTGCCCGCACCTGCTTCATTTTGTCAGTCCTGTGAAAACACTCATGTTTTACACACTGCTCCCTTTAACAGATCCACTTCTGTCGCAACATCAGCAAGAGGAAGGCTTCTTAAATCCGTGCTTACATTTCCGCATTCTCCTGCAATTCTCTAACCAGTCCACCCCTAAAGGACTTTTAGTTATTCCCTGTTCTACTTAGCCCAAAGCATTTCATGGTCTAAGGACACAGGCATTTTATTGCCTAACAAGGAGGAGGAATAGGAGAAATAAACGGGATGGCTGAACACTGAACATTTTTTTTTCCTAATTGTGGGCAGGACTAGGAATACAAAGCTCATGACTGCAGTGACTACTTTTCATTATGAATAAATATTCTTATCTTCTATAAGGCTGAACGCTGGCTTGGTGCTGAGAACATGATTATTCCATTCTAACACCAAGGAACCCAGCATGCACTGTGGTGGATTTTGATTAAGGAGGAGGAATAAAAGAGTGAGCCTAGGATCACTTGCATGTGGATGGATGCTAGTGACAAGCATCGCCTGTGCTACTGAGAATTTTGATGCGCGTGAACCGCAGAGCTGTGGAACTGCGGGGGAGCAGCTCTTGCCATGGGCCGAGGCTCAGCTGCACACCTGGGTTTCTGTTTTGCTTTAGAGATGAGGTGTCTGCCCTCAGTGGCTGTGAGTGCACAGAGAATCTGGGGCTGTGTGAATGGTTTGAGATAGGATAGTAAAGTTTTAAAGAAGGAATTAAGAAAACAGGGAAACCGAAACGGGAATATTCCCTCCAAAGCTCTACTGTTTTCCAAAGATTAAAGTCACTCTTCAGCGTCAGAGGTTAGATGTGGACCAGAACAATGAAACGTCCTACAAAAAGTTAATGGGGGAAAAAAGTTAAGGGAAATAGAAACAGTAATAGAAAGGGCAGGGTTAATAGCTGAGCAGCATACATACCTGCCTGGCAAGCACAAGGTCCTGAGTTTGATCTGCGGGAGGCAAAATAAAATAATAATAATAATAATAATAATAATAATGATAATAAACAGTAACAGAAATTTATCCTCATTCAAATATTGGCTTAAATGTCCTGATTCACTCTCAGCAGATAGCACACACCCTGCAGAAGTCTAGCTCTGCTGCCTGAGCCTATCTCCCACCTGTGGACGCCAACATCCTTGGAATGCCAAGGGATGTCTACCCTGTGCCTTGTGGAACAGTTCCCTAGAAGAGGAAAGCCATGTGGTTACATAGCTCTTGGGCTGCACAGTCTGTGTTTGTCCAACGTCTGGAGCACTGCAGGAATCCAGGCTGTGTGCTGCTTGGTTTATCCTGGTGACTGAGAGGATGAAGCCTGCTGGGTAGGGCAGAGTGTGGAGTGTGTGAGCTGGGGGCTTGGGAAGCCTAGAGCAGTCAGACCCCAAGCTGTGAGCAAATGTCCCCCAGCTTGTAAGCCTTGATGCCTGTTTCTTTAGATCTCCTTTATCCTGGTACCTACCCTCCCCTCCTGTCCCCTCCCTTCCCATCTCCTCCCCTCCTGGTTTCCTTCTTTCCAGTTTATTGCTATTGACCTAGATTGCACACATTCAGTGCCATGCCTTACTTCTGCTAATTTTTTAGTGCCTTTTGCAAACTTACAGGTAATTTGATCACCTGTAAGAGGTGATCAAATTATATAGTGAACAAATGTTGACATTCAAAAAACTGCACCATGATGTTACAGTGAAGCACACTCCCATGCATCTCTCTCTGAATTCCTTTTTTTTTACAAACAGTGTCACATTCTTCTTCATGCTTTCTGAAGCCATTCTGGAAATTCTCTTTCCTGGTATCTTTATGAAGTATGATCAGGACTGCAGAGAACACCACTGCTGCCAAATGCCATGCATGCAGCAGAGAGGCAGCTGTAAAAGTGTCAGGTGTGTCTGTCCTTGGGTCCCTGAGCCCTGGGGATGGGGGATGAAATTTCAGGCTTTAGCTAAAGTCACAGTGATGGTAAAAGGCAATTGTTTGGCTCCACTGAGGACATGGAAGTGGCCAGAAGGTTGTAACTACAGGCCGTAGAAGAGCACTTCTAGAACTGCAGCCGAAAGTAGCAAGAACAATTAGATACATGCATTCAGAACACGGGAAAGCATTCTGAGGGGGACTGATGGCAGTGTATTCTTACCATAATAAGTGTTTCATTAATTCACTGCAATTTTTTGATCTTCATTCTTGTCTAGATTGTGAGAGAAAGTAGCATAAACAATAAGAAAGACAAACATTTAAGATTTTCAGCCACAGTTTCTAAACAAACTCACTTTTAATTTCCAGAAGCTAATGTTTCTGATACATCGCTGTACATAGGCTTTAATTTAGTTAATAGACTATTTCTCCTATGTCTGCAATAAACAAAGGGTAGCTTCAGTTCAGATATGGGATAGACAGAGACAGCACCCTCTGGAATCAGGAGCGAGGGCAGAGCAGAGAAAACGTGGGGGCAGGGCACTTTCATTTTCATTTTTGAACTACAGGCCTGACTGATGTAATTTTGCCCTCAGGCACCCAGCCAGTCCCCAGGGGCGAGTGCTGGGAAGTCCCTGCAGGCTGCTGGGTGGCGCTGTGGGAAGGACCCCCAGGAGCACTCACCAGTGCTGGTGGGAGTGAGCAGCATGGAAGCTGAGGCAGACAGCCTTGAGCTTCTTACGGGACATCTTCAGTATGAGGCAGACCTAATTCTCTTTGGGACCTACGCAAGCAGCGCAGAATCCACCAGCACCAAAATGCACATAGATTGGAGCAGGCTTGTAGCTGCTCCAAGCTGGCAGCAGCCGGGGTGGCCCTCAGGAAGTGCATGGCTTGTAACGGTGGTTCAGTCCAGATGATGGAGGATCACTGTGAGCTAAAAGAAAATGTGTTACAGTGCTACGAAAGACAGAGGGGAGGAAGAGGACAGAGGACAGTGACATGCAGATTAGCAAGAAGAAAAAGTCTCTCTGCAATGCATAGATGTGGGTGAGTCTAACTGCATGGCACTGTAGAAAAGGCAAGATGAAGTAGGAAACACACATCCTCATACCCTTCTGTGGACACCAGAGAAAGCATGGCTTCCTGGCTTTTACAGTAGCAACATGGAAAATGAGATATCTTGGAATTAATCTAACTAAGGAAGTCAAAGATCTTTTCAAGGAAAATTACAATACTCTTAAAAAAGAGTTCATAGAGGATTTCAGAAATTGGAAAGATATTTCCTTCTCCTGCATAGGAAGAACCAACATTGTGAAGATGGCCATACTCTCAAAATTGCTATACAGATTTAATGCAATCCCTATTAAACTGTCACCAACATAACTCACAGACCTAGACAAATCATTGCTAAAATTTATTTGAAACCAGAAAAGACCTAGAATAGCAAAGGTTATCCTGGGCAACAAAAACAAGGCAGGAGGCATTCCTGACTTGAAATTATACTACAAAGCTTCTGTGATAAAATCAACCTGGTACTGGCAACAAAATAAACCTGAGGATCAATGGAGTAAATTAGACAGAACCCTCTACCAACACACTCAGCCACCTGATCTTTGACAAAGGAGCCAAACATGCTTACTGGAAGAAGGATAGCTTCTTTAACAAATGATGCTGGAAAAGCTGGCTCTCTACATGCCAAAAACTAAAACTTGACCCAGGTCTATCACTGTGCACTAAGCTAAAGTCAAAATGGATTAAAGATCTAAACATTAAAAGAGAAACACTCAATCTCCTGGATGAGAAAGTAAGAGGAACTCTTTTTTTTTTTTTTTTTTTTGCTTTAAAAGTATAAGAAATAACAACAGGGACCTCCTCTTATTGAGAAGTTTTTTCATGTCAAAACAAATTACCACCGAAGTCAAAAGACAACCTACAAATTTGGAAAACATCCTGACTATTAAGCACCCAGACAAAAATCTGCTCTCTAGAATTTATAAAGAACTAAAAAAATATTAAGGCCCCCAAATTTAAAGACCCAATCCAGAAAAGGACATCTGAGATGATCACACACTTCTCAGAGGACGAAGTTAAAGAAGTGCATAAATATATGAAAAAATGTTCCACATCACTAGTCATCCATGAAATGCAAATCAAAACAACACTGAGATACCATCTCACCCCAGAAAGAATGGCTGTCATTAAGAAATCACCCAGCAACAAATGTTGGAGAGGCTGTGGGGAAAGAGGAACCCTTCTCCACTGCTGGTGGGAATGTAGACTGGTGCAACCATTGTGGAGATCAGTGTGGAGACTCCTCCCAAATCTAGGACTGGAAATCCCATTCAAGCCAGCCATCCCCTACTGGGAATTTTCCTGGAGGAACTGAAAACCTCATGTGATAGCGATACATGCACACCTATCTTTATAGCAACTCAATCTGTGACAGCGAAATCTTGGAAACAACCAAGATGCCCATCACCTAAGGAATGAGTGAAAAAGATCTGGTAGCTTTATACAATGGAGTACTATTCAGGTATAAAGAATGATAAACTCGAAGACTTTATGTGTAAGTGGATGCCACTTGAAGATATACTCATAAGTGAAATAAACTATATCTACATGTGTAAATATCATATAGTCTCCCTAGTTTAAGAACTCAAAAGAAGAAATAAAATAGAAAGGCATAACACAATTAAAAGGAAAGCAAGAACTTGAGGACTGGACAATGAAGAGGGGATGAGGAGAGAGCTAGGAAACATTAGAGGGGCAAAGCCATACATTTATATGCACAAGATGGTTAATGCAATGGTTCTGGGAATCTTCAACATGTGTTTGAAACTAGCAGTTCATTGGTAGGATTCTCACCCTGACTAGCTATATATGCTGACACCTGTGAACTAAGCACTGCACTTGCAGAAAGCAATGTGTAATGGTAGGGTCATGCTCGGAGTGCCTGCCATTCTGGTCTTCTGCTTGTCATCCTGCTTGTCATGACATACCAATTACTGCCATACTGTCTCTCAAGTAAATGTTTGTTTTTAAAAAAGGGTAATAAATAAAAACAAGAGATAAAAAAGTCACAAGACTGTCCCTTGTTAGATTTCTAAATTTCTACATAAAATTATGTAAATGCTTATTCTTATTTTTTAAATTTTTGATCTTTTTATTTGTATTTTGGAAGGATTCAAAGTTTAACATATCAATACTTGATAGAAAATACCTTTTCCATGTTATATCTAAGATGTTTGATATCTAGACAGATAGTGAGGTTAAGCTCAACTGCCTATGTTATAAGTTAATAATAAGCCTCTCTTCTGGAGTGTTAACAGCCTAAATTTGCAGACAAAAAATTAAAGAAAAAGAAGGGCTGCAAAACAGCCAACATTTTGGCCCTACCTTTCAAGGTCAGTGAAGACTCAGGCCATAGGAGAACTTGTACTATAACATCATGTATCTCAGTTGTGTCTCAAATTTTCTGATCAAGGAGATTCTGGGGCCACAGAGAAATATGATGGATGACATAGAGTGTGCCTCAGAAGAGTCACATGGAGAGAAAACATTCTCTCAGCCTTTCACAGAGAGCAAATTGGTCAAGCAATGGCTGTGACTCAGCTTCATGACACTCACAAAGGATATACAAACTGCTGTACAGGGTTTCAGATTAAATCCTGAGAGGATTTGAATGATCTTATCAGATACAAACATTACACTTCTTGTTATGTACATCTTGTTTTATGTGGTCTTAGCCATCCATCAGAAAAGTATGAAAATGAAGTATAAAAAGTAAAGCCACATAGGCTCAAGTCAACAACTTCAGACATTGCCAGTCTTACAGAAAACTCACTACTATTATGGACTATTGTACTATACTGGGATATTTTGCTGAATTCATGGACCTACAGTATTTAAATGACAATGGAATGCCCTTCTCTGACAAAATTAACAAAAAAGTGAGATAGAAATGAACAACCATTTTGTATCTGTATACTCAAAATAGGATAGATATACAGCTCCATTCTCTTAATTCAATGAATAGAGAATAGCAATATGCAATGTATTAATTATTGAAAATGTGCTAGTAATCGGTTGTGAATTTGTCTCATTGTTATTTGTTTCTCAATAAAATTATTTAAAAAATAATACATTCTTTTTGGAAAGGCAAAATAAAGCTAAGTTTGTGCGATGGGCAGGAAGTGGAATAATTAGTTGTGACTCGCTGTTGAAGGCAACTGAGTTAGACTGAAGTGTTACCGGCAATTGTCTAGGGCTGGGCCTTTGAAGGGGCCACTATGACAGGTGAGACGCCTGACAAGCAGACAGCCACCTGTGCTGGGGCCAGGCCTCATGAGAAAACATTAAGCAAAGGCTCCTACACACCTCCCTAGGGATGGTCATCAGAGATTGGTGTTCTCCGCAAGTATCCATCATCTTGAAAAATCCGAGAAGAGTCAGTAACCCAACCCCTTAAAAGAAATCCCCTGTTCTGTATTCATGTCCACTTGCTATGTGACTCGCTTTTCCATTTGATCGCATTTAATCATTTTACTTGAGCAATTATAATCTTAGTGGTTGACCATAGTTTTGTCCCACCTCATGCCCACCTTGTGGTTTCCTATGTTTTCCACCTTGGACCTGCTTCACTTCATGGACTTGCTCTATAAAAATCCTTAGAAAACACAGGGTCCTTGGCAAAGCACTTGGGTCCCCTTCTGTCCCTCTCTCAGACAGAAGTTTTCTTTCCCCCAACAAATACATTCTGCTCTTACCCTCTGCTGTTCCTGGAGTTCATTCTTTGATTTTAGAGAAAACAAACTCACACCAGACATCCAGGAAGTTGGGAGTTTCTTTCACCTGTCCTGTAGCTTTTATAGGAAAATCATAAACAAACCTGATTTCCAGTTTCAGGCAGCTCAGGTATAGTGATCCTCCTGCCTCAGCCTCCCCGGCACTGGGACTGCAGGTGTGAAACACCATGCCTGTTTCCAGGGCCAGCACAGTGTGCCCGGGGCTTCCGGGATCCAATTCGGGACCTCGGGCTTACCAGGCAGGTGCTTATGCTGCTGAGCTACCTCCCTAGCCTCTAAAACTAATTTTGTGAAGTTATAGCATACTGTGCCATCATTTTGGATATTTTGACTGTCATTTGTTTCCTTGTGCGTTTTATAGATAATGGCTGGCTGCAGCAGAAAAAGAAACTTCCTAGGTACAAAAAGAAAATGTTTTTTATTTTAAGCTTGGTCACTTTATAATTTTAATATTCCAATTAATAGATATCAGGTGCTCACTTACTCTTTTACATAAATCATTTATCATCTAATGGTGGGAAAGCTAGACTACCAAGTGAATTTTATTTTATTTTTTGTTAATTTTTTTTGTATTTAGGACAGGGGCTACAAGGTGCACAGGGTCTCATAGTGATCAGAGTCATAGCGACCCTCCTGCTCACAGCCCCCCAAGTGCTGGGATTACAGGCGTGTGCCACCACGCCTAATCTCAGTCACAGTTTCAGGGCACCCTGGGGGCGGGGCCAGCGAGGCAGGCCTGGCCCGAGTCTGTGAAGCAGGCACTTTATTCCGCTGAGCTGTTTGGCGGGTCCTACCAAGTGAATTGTAAAAGTACAGAATTACATAAAATCACAGTAAATGTCTTATTTGTTGTTCCATTATAAAAGAAATTTTGGTCACAAGCATACGTAGTTTTAACCAAAGTCCTCTTTGTGTTATTATAAGTGCGCACACATACGGTTGCGTGGTAACGGGGGCCTGGCTCTTTCCGTTCTTCCCAGTGGTGGCATCCTGCCTGCTGACCTTGTAGCACTGAATCACGGCAAGAGAAATGGTGCCAGCTCAGTTCAAATCCAGATTTCGTCAATTTTGCAGACATCTATGTGTCTGTTTCTGTTCTCAGCTCCATTCCGTTTTTCTCAGCTTTTCTTTCTCTAGTGACCATCGTGGTCAAGACACGTGAACTCGCGCTCCCCCACAGGCTATCCTCTTACTTCTGGTGCCCAGCAGTTGTCATCTTTTCCACCCCGATCGTTTTCTCATGGCAAAAGCGAAGGGACTCGCACAGAATGCAAATGCTGGAAGACGCTGGGTCTTAGAAGCTGCACTCCCTTTGGGCTATTCAAGGAGACCGCGGGTACCACCCGCTGGTTCTGTTTTATTGGAGTGCTGTTCCAGGGTGTATGGCAGTCAGTTCTCTGTCCCTGCAAAAATTTACATGAGATGAACTCTTGAATGGAGGAAAGCTTTGCTTGGGCTCCGAGTTTCCAAGGTCTCAGCAGTAGTTGCTTGTCTTGGGCATGCGGTGAGGAAGAGCAGCAGGATGGAAATGTACGGAGGGGAAAATGTCCTCACAGCATGGCACCCAGGAGGCGCAAGAGGGCAAGAGAGCAACTGGCACCATAATGTCCCCTTCGAGGACACATCTATAAGGACCTGACTTCCTCCAAGAGGCTCTGCCCCCTAGAAGGGCCACCATGTCCCAACGTCTTCATCAGCAGGGAATCTAGTCTTCAACTTGAGTTTTCAAAGGACTCACAAGACCCAAAACGTACCTATGCGGCTGTGTTCAAGTCACCCACTGACACGTATTGGGTAGGCAGGTTCTAACACGCAGCCACTGTCAGCAAGGCTGCTTTGGACGCATGTGTATGCTTTTCTATGTGAACATAAATTTCACTGCTCTGGAATAAATGGCTGAGTGAAATTGTTGCATTCAGTGGTAAGCACAATGTTAATTTGATACGAAATTAATGAACTCTTTTCCAGAATAAAAGCATTCCTTTACCTCACCACTGCCAGTGTAGAAATGGCTTAGTTTCTTTATACTCTCAATAGCATTTGACATTACCACTAATGAGTTTTAGCCATTTGATAGTTAAATAGAGATATCTAATAATTGTGGTTTTAAGTTAATATTTCTCACAATGGCTAAAGTTAACGTATATTTTTTCATATATATATGGAAAAATATATTTGAAAAAATATGGTATGTATTCACTTTTAAAACATGTATTTTTGTCTTTGCCCATTTCTATTCAGGCTGTTGGGTTTTTCTTCTTGAATTTTTAGAGTTCATAGATACAAGGCCTTTTCCAGGAATACAGTTTGAAATTATTTTGCCTGACGGATAGCTGGACTTTCAATCTTCTAAATGAGGGTTGTTTTTGTAAAGTTTCTTTCTTGCTTTCTATATTTGAAGAATCCTCTTTAATCAGTTACTCCCCTTATGAGGAATGCCTTTAGTGCCAGAATGAGGACATTTTCATCTACCCTTGATCTCAAAAATTAATTTGTGTATTTTTTCTAAAGTTTTGCAGAAGGCTTAAACCTATGATACGTTTGCAGTTAACTTTTGTACAAGGTTATAGTTTAGAATGAGATTTTTTTTTTTTTTCTGTGGATGTCAAATTGCCCTGGCAGCATTTCTGGAAGACTGTCCTTGAACTGTTCTTTCTATGTGCAGGCCTGCTCTCTTCCAGTGATGTGGCTGGTCATCTTCAGTACCACACAGCCTTGATTACTGTCTTGCAGGATATTTGCAAGTCTTCAATCTTAAAACCTAAGAGGATAATTTCCTAGCTCCTTTTATCTGCCTTAGGGAAAGTATTTTTTGAAAACAGAAAAAAGAGAAAATTTACTGTTTAGAGGGGGATGTTTAGAGCTTTTGAATTCCACCTGGAACAAGACAGAGATGCTTGCTGGCACTGCGAGCCCTGCCCTGCTGCTTCCTGTACCTTAGGTGATCTCACTTATCCAGAATGTTATGCTGCCCACTTTCACGTCAGGAAGTCTAAGCGCTGTCACTTTGTCCAGAATCATTGGGATCCGTGCCTTCAGGTCGGCGTGGCTTGGAGCCAAAGCTCGGCATTTTATCTGTGCAGAACCGTTCATGGTGCACTGGATTCCAGCCCCACCCAGGCAGGTCTCACATTCATTTGAAGGTTTGTGCAAGTACAGATTAGTGTCTATGGATAAGAATACTAGGAAATCATCAGGTGGATAGTGATAGTTTAGTCCTGAAAGGCTCACTGAGTACCTCCTCTTTTATAGGAGAGGCAGTTGTCTTCGTCTTAACTTCTTGTTCTATCTTAGTTTCTCATCACTGCAGTGCAATACGCACCACCCACAACTTAAAGGAGAAGCTTATGTGCTTCATGGGTAACTGACTCCAAGGCAGAAATGGCACAGTAGCTGGGCGTGGCGGGAGGGCCTGCTGGCCTTATGGAGTCAGGAAGCAGAGAGAAAGTGGGACGCTAAGGAGGGGACAATGCCCTTCCAGCTCACATTTCTAGTAATTCATCCCTTTTAACCAGACCCCATCTCCTAGTAGCATGCCAGCTAGTGCTCTCCTGCTTCAGTCACCTTCCAAGAGCCCAGCCCATGGCCTTGTGAGGCTTTTCAGGGACATTCGAGGCCTAAACCGTTAAAGTAGGCAAGAGTCAACCAAGCAAAGAACTTGCTCTTCTTTTTTCTGTGCATAGAAATAAGATGTATATGTGCATATAAGTTTTTATGTATGTGTACTTGTGTGTATATTGCAAATCTTTTATTCACAGTTCCAAAATATAAGAAGTTTGAAAACCAGCTTTTTGATAAGTTATTTTGGTAGCAAAACTGCTTAGCACTGACATGAAGTTATTTGGGTCTTTATTTGTCCCAGTTAAATTTAACAGCAATGAATTTCACTGCAGGCTGGTGGGTCAGATGAGAACTGTTGCAAATGTTTCATAATATATAAAAAATGCTCCATACTATTTTCTAAAATGTATAAAATGTGTTACAATACATGCACTGTGTATTTGTATTATTTGGGTGCACCTTTGATTTCAGAGGTTTTACATGGAGAACTGCAAACCTGCACTGCTGAATCCAGGTGGACTTGTTGTAGGCAGCTGAGTTAGCTAGAAATATTATAGGCAGTCAGACAGGGTCAGGCTCTGGAAAGAGATAATACAGGAGACAAGATGTCTTGCAACTCTGGGAGGGACTGGGAGGGACGGATGCTCCTGCTGTGAACCAGAGCTAAAGGCCAAACAAATGCTAAAACAGTAGCACCTGGGACTGATATTCTTTTTTTAAAAATCCATATGCTAAAAGTCATAATCCTAAACAATTTTTCTTCTATCACATACTGCAGCTGCCACATAGGACCCACAATTTCATCAGTCTAAGTAAGGACTGGGGTAAAGCTTAGCACCAGAGCACTGCAAACATGAAAGGATCCAAGTGAGTCACTAGCCCAACCCCCGAGGGGGAGAGACCCTGTCCCATATTCAAGCCCAAGGGAAGAAGAGACCTGTCCCTATTCCTGCCCACTTACTATGTGACTCACTTCCCCATTTGGTCCTGGGCCTAATCAACTTTACCTGAGCAATGATGCTTGTAATCCCATTGGTTGACCATAGTTTTGTCCCACCCCACCTCTACCTAAATGAGAGCCCTTCTCCTCTACCTTAGCCCTGCATGGTTTTGCCCTATAAAAATACCCGGAAAGAGGCAGCTTTTGGCATAAATGAAGAAATACAGAATAATATTGTAATACTTTCAAACCAGGGAACACGCCTTACATATGCCAGGTTGCTATATGGAATTATCACATTAGCCTTTTCTTTTTATTAGATTCTGTAGGTGGCTCCCAATTTTGGAAAGACTGATTTCTGCTAAATCTGCTAAACCTCTGACACTTTGCCATACTGAATTACCAGCTACTTTTGGTGGTGCGCTTGGGCTCTTAGTCCAGGTGGAGAGCTGCCACTGCCTGCTAACTAAACCGAAATCTCAGAAGTGGGTTAGATAACACAGTATTATTTAAAGCAAAGTGTAGGTGGGTGCAGTTCAGATTCGATTCAATTGAAATTCAACTTTGGGCCAGGGAGATGGCTCACTAGAAAAAGCGCTTCCCTGGCAAGCACAAGGGCCTGAGTTCAATCCCTGGCCCCACAAAAAAAATGAAATAAATAAAAAATAAATTAAATAAATAAAATTCAACTTTAGAGACAGAATAAGTGTAATCCTTTTTGCAACCCTTCATTTAAATGTTAATGCAAAGTCCCCCCCTCCCCCCCTCGCCCCATGTTTCCTATTCTGATGCACACTTGTCCTAGTCTGGATGTACTAGTGTAGTAGTATTACTTGAATATGAAAACAAGTCAGTAATGGTATGTCTGGCATAGGTACCATTCACCTGGGGTAAATTATTTGGGCGCATCTTTCTGGTCCTATCCTTCCACCTGTTGCTGCTCCAAATTGCTCCTGGAGAGTTTGCAGAGCAGCCCACAGTAGGTGCATTTGTCTCACACTGCATGACCCCTGCCTCCTGTGGAGACTGAAAAGGGCTCTGCAGCTGTCTGAGGGTGCAGCTCCCAGCACCTGGAGTAGAGTCCCTGCTGGAGGAGCGGCCCCTCTGCCCCTAATCTGCTGTCCCAGCTAGAGCTCTGCAGCGCCTGGGGTGGGAACTGACCCCAGTGCTGAGGTGAGTTTCAGCTCAGAAAACGCCTCTCATGGAGAACTGCAATTGCATCTTGTATCCTTGGAGTCATCTTTCTCTGAACAGAAAGCAAATAAGAAGTCCATGTGCTAGTGTTCCAGGTCACCAGAGCAGGACTTGGCAACCGAGACCAAAGCAATTGACTCTTTCACAGTTCCGGAGGCCGAAAGCCCTGGAGCAAGGTCAGCAGCAAGGCTCCTCTGAAGGCCCGGTCTTGGGCCTGCAGATGGGCTGGCTTCACGTTCAGGTGCGGTTTTCAGTCTGTGTCCATCTGGCTTTTCTCCTCTTACAATGAGAAAAGCCTTACTAAAGTAGGGCCCAACACTTTACTTTAATGATTTTATTTAACCTTGAAGAGACTACAGGTCCACTGAAGCGGTAGAAAAATTAGTAAAATTAAAAATATCTCAACTATCAGCCACAGAAAGAAACATTACCTAAATTTAGGCAGCGGTTCGTGAGTATACAGCTACTTCTAATTCTTTCTAAGGGAGTTAGTTTTCTGCTTGGGGGTGTGTCGGTTAACTTCGTGTGTCAGCTGTGCCTGGAGATGGGGCGCTGGAGTCTCCGTCTGGAGGTGCTTTCTCTGTCCTTTTCTGCCCCAAAGAACTGAATGAAACAAGCAAATGTAGTATCAGATTCACATTTATTAGATGTAGGAAAAATAAAAAGACGGGTAGGGGAAAGTGTGCTCTGCAGAGTGAGTTAGGCCAAGTAGAAAGAGAGGAAGAACAAATGCAGAAATATAAACAAAGATCCAAGTACACCCTTGGATAGGGCGGCCATGACGAGGATGGCACAATGGCAAGCTCTCAATGGCGTCTGTCCCCTCTTCGTTTCTTTTCATATTTTCCCCTAGAGAAAGAGAACCAATAGGTGACAGAGCCGTAGGGGCATGCTCAGGGCTGAGGTTCATGAGGAGAAATAGGCTTATGTGATTATGGAGACTGGAGTCCCATCACCTACTTGTCTGCCAGCAAGAGACACAGAAAACCAGCTGCAGAACTCCAGCTGGAGTCCAAAGGCCCAAGGACACAGGGCGCCGGTCACGGTCACATCTGCCCTAGTTCAAGGGCAGAAGGAAGCGATGCTCCAGGCAGCAGAACACATTCTTCCTCCTTGACAACTTGGATGACGCACCACCCCACCCCCACCCCCACATGCCCAGAAGCAGCCAGTGGGATTCTTGGCCCAGGGAAGGCTGAGACAGGAAGCTGGGTGTGGCTGACACTGGCTGGGAAGGGAGGCGTGACCAGCCCCCAGGACAGTGGTGCTCTCCCGGGGTGGATTTCCCAGGAGAACCCTGAGAGCACAGGATGTAGGTGTGGGAAACATTTCTGAGCTGAATAAAGTTTCAAGTACATGTGGATGGATTGCTTTCAAGCATATTAATTTCTCCATTTTCCTTACAAGGTGCCTTTTCAGTTCTCAGATGCGCTGCCTCCTAAGTACTTGGGTTACCCGTCTGTGCAATGCAGTCAGGTCCAGCCCCCGAGAAGGTTTGTCCCTTGCCTCCTGCACACATCATGGCTGTTATGATTAGAGCATTAGCATACCTTTTGCATCAGAGTCATCTACACCTTCATTTCTGAGTGGCTGTGTCTTTGGTAGATTTGCTTGACTGATATACATTTGGTTAACTTTTACCACTGAATACAGAAACAGCTTAGAGGAGGACGTACTGCCAATTCCTTGGACATTCAGGTAACGAGACAAGCAGCCCTACTGGGACTTATACTATGGCTGCATAGCCCAGGCTTGGGGAAGAAGAAAGGACGGGCTTGTAGGTTCTTGCAATCTAATAAGTCAGGGCAAGTAAAACATGTGTCACTTGTGTGCCTTTTACCTAGGAGTGGCGAAAGAAATTGTTTTGGAAAAGATAGGAGTAGTGAGGACAGCAAGGCTAGCACAGGCAGTAGAATGCCTGTCCTTAGATAAATGCTGTCCATATTAGAAACTATGTTTTCTTCACATATTAACTCTCCATGGTCCCCTATTTAAGGATTTTAGTGGGCAGAAATCAGACAAAATATATACCTCATGCAGAGGCTCATATTACCTTCAAAATAAGTTGGCTACGTTTGGAGAACAATCAATGTATTTTAAAGATTGTACACACTTAGGAGTCGATGGAAAGAGAACCAATTCTTGTCACTGGTTGAGTGATTTGGAAGAATCAAGTCTCTTGTAGTCAGACAACAGGCAGAAAATTTCATCAAAATCAATAGCAGAACAGAACACAATGTTAAAGAGTTTTCTGGTTCACTTCCCTCCTTTTAATAATAAAGAAATGAGGCTGGGTGGAGAGTGTAGACCACTCTGCACCACACAATGGAGCCCTGGCACTTGCAGCTGCTTGTTTTGCTTTTACAGGCATTAAAATACTTAACCCTTCTGCATCTGAACGCTATTGGCTGACAGAGGTATAATCACAAATGAACCTTAAAACAGCACAAGGTAATCATCCTGAGGCCTCTCCGGCCTCTCTGCTGTTGCTTCCCATGTACTTCCCGCCTCACTGATGCACCGCGCTCCACAGAGCCTCTCTGCTGTCACTCATATTGCTGGCCCTTCACGCAGTGACTGGGGACAATATCTGCGAGAAGCACATTGTAGAATATTCAGGAGGTACAAAATGTCACACAGAACAAGAAAAGACATCTGTTTTTGAAAAGCGGCTTCTGTTACTCTGTCCCCTGCCCGAGATCATCGTTGGCCTTATGGAAGTGTCCTGTGGGTGTGTAAATGCGTTACACCTGCACCTGTACTAGGTCAGATTAGCGGATGGGCAACCACCCCTGCCAGTGTTGGCGTGACCCGCTTGTGGTCCTGCACTGGCCCTAGGTCAGGTTTATACTTTTATTGTACTGGAAATAAAACTCAAAACTTGCACTTACCAGGTAGGAGCTGTGACGCTGAGCTGTAACCCTGGCCCCTTCGGGGTTTGAACATATCATAAACTCCCCCTGGAACACTTTCCTTCATCCATAAAATGGAGTTTAGACACCTGCTTTTCAGAGAAGGAGTATAATATACAAGTAAACTCATAGGCCTTCTTATCTGACCAAGGATGACTGCATGTCTAAATTCGCATTATGGGGCTGGGGAGGTAGCTTGGTGGCCTCAGGGCCTGCCTGGCAACTGCAAAGGCCTGTGTTTGATCCACTGCATGTCGTGCCAGCCCCCAAAACAGGCATGGAGTTGCACACCTGCAATCCCTCTCGTGAGGGTGAGATAGGTGGATCACTGAGAGTCTGAGCTACACAGCAAGACCCTGTACTAAATAGACAGATAAATTTTCATCTGATTCTAATCCCTGAGTTTATTAGAAAAGTCAGGAATCAGAACAGTGAGATTGATAAATAAAGTCTATAAAAACTACATTCTCCTGAGTTTGTTACTAGGGTTTACTTTAAACTTCAATAAGATATTTTAAGAATATTTTACTAGTAATTGAAATACAAAATGCTAAAATATAGAAATTTTTAGTTATCTCATGCCATGTAGTTTTAAATGAATCTCTAAGAATTTTAGAAAGATGCATAATTAAATGTCTGTAACATAGCGCCCAACAGCCTGAGACAGGAATATTGTCACCTTGTGTAAAGGACTTGACAGAGACAAAAGGGCTGAGCAGGTAAAGGGAGGTAAGGATGAGGAGAAGCTGTGGATGGAGAAAAGGAGGGTGCAGGGCTGGGCTCATACTCTTAGCATCATGGGGAGTCAGGGGAGATTTGAAGTAGCACGAGTGATGTGGATTAAGATTGAGTTATGTTTCAAGATAGTAATCTGGCTGCTTTTTCAAGGAGTAAAAGTTAAGGATGCCAGGTTGGAATCAGGGAGAACAGTGGGGCTGCCGTGTGGGCTAGGGGAGAGGGGATGGTGCCTAAAGATGTGGGTTAAAGAGGCCTTAGAACTCAGAAGGCAGAGCCTGGTGCCTCCTGCTCAGGGCACAGCAGAGCAGCATGATAATATAAAGAACAGTAGATGCTCAGCACAGGAGGTTCCAGCTGAGAAACAGCATTCTGCTGGCATCTGGGCTAGAGACCATGTGTGCTATGCACTGGCAAAATGTTCTCTAAATTGTGCCATATCCTGAGATTCAGGACATTAAGACTGAGGGTTGTTATAATTTGGCTCTAAATATCTCCTCAAAGCCTTATCTTGTGTTCAGAGGTGGGGCTTTAGGAAGGTGAGTCATGTGGGAGAAGCCTTCACTGACTGCTCCTGGGAGGTGCATCTGATAACTGGGGGTGTGACCGTTCAGGTCACGTCTCCATGGCAGGCTTCTCGCTGCTCTCTGCTTCCTGCATCCATAACATGAGCAGATTTTCTCTGCCCAGGCCTTTCCTTTGTGCCACTCCTTTGCTTGAACCTCCAAATGTACAGTGACATTTCTAAAAACTGTCAGTCCAAATACATTTCTTCTCTTTAATTTGTAGGTATTAGTTGTTGTGTCCTATTGATGAGAAGGGGCTAAAGAAAGGGTGGTGGCCTAATATGGCAGGGGACATGTCAAGACAGTCCAGCACTCAGGCTGAGGCATGGGCACTGCTGGCTGCTCTTGGTAAGATTCAAGATGGAAAGCAGGGGCAAAGGCAGCACAGGGAAGTCTGAAACACTCACACTTTGGCAGAGAAGAAACCATGTGTAAAGTCATGCACAAAGTGTGTGTAACCAATAAAGAAACCAGCACCATTAGTGAGAAGCCAACCACTCTGCATGGAGACAAGAAGAACAACGCCTTGAGGGAAAGGTGGGAATCAGTGAAATCACACCTGATCCAGTACAGCTGTGAGACCTACTCAGGACAGCCTCCTGGGAACTCAGGCTGCTGCAGTCATGGTCCAAGGTGGCTGGAAGCTTATATCTTGATTATATCTTCCACATCATGCTGCTACAGGCCATAATCCTGGCCTATTGGCAGAACACAAGAGTTATGGAGAAAGGAAAGCTTCCATCTGGATTTCAAAGGAAGGCCTGAGAAGCCAGGCCAGGATGAAATCAAAGGTGCCAAGGAAGTCCCAGGAAGTTAAAAGTAGCAAGAATGAAGAATGTCTGCCAAGGAAACTTGGAGTGCCCAAGAGTGGAGTCAGCCCAAGAGGGAGGCCCCAGGAGCTACAGCTGGAAAAGTCACAAGGGTGGGTCTGCCCAGTTCTCTGGAAAGCACATCTTATCACCATGTGTTCTAGATGTTCAATATAAAGCTATGGGACTTTTGCCATATTGGGTTTCAATTTTGCTTTGGGCAAACTCTTTTCTGTCTCCCTATTTCTCCCTTTTGGAATAGAAATATTTAACCTGTGCCATTGTACCTTGAGATTATGTAGTTTGATTTTCATTCTCATAGATATTCACAGCTAGGAGTTTGCCAAGAGCCTCAGAAGAGATTTGCACTTGAACTTTTGAAACACACTGAGTTGTTGATATTTGGGGAAGAAGATGATTCCATTATTGTGCTAGGAGTAGCTGTATTATGTTATATGGAGCTGTGAACCCACCGCTGCCTTTATTTGGAGATGTAGTTGAAGGAGAAGTGCTGAGGTAGCAAGTGAATGTGACAGGGTAGAGCTTCACCTTGATTGTTCTTGAGATCTGCCTCAGTGATTAGTGGAGCACACCTGTGGGTGTGTCATGGAGGTGCAAGTCTGCCCCATCCTCTGTGGCTCTTGTCCCCCACTGTTCTTCTAGTCTACCATGAACTAAGCAGCTGTCCTGTGCCATGTCTTTCCACCATGATTTCTGCTTTGGAGCCAGCCAATCTTGCACTGAAGTCATGAGAAAATTTAATCTCTCTTCTTATAAGTTATTTTTCAGGGATGAGAAAACTTGCTAATAGAAGGAATGAGCAGTCAGCCGAGATGCCCTTAGCATCTCTCTCAGCCAGAGCACATTTTAACAGGGTTATCACATCAGGCCCTGATCTCACTCCTCTGTGTAGTTGATGTGCAATTATAAGTTCTTTTTCTGTCTCTATGAGATGTAAATCTTCTGAAAACTTTGAGTGGATTTATGGTACAGGTGTATCTTCCTCAAGGACCTGAAGGCTATGTGTGAAATGAAATCAAGAGTCTTGTTTCTCTGCTTCTGTAAAAGGGTAGGAACCTAATTTTGGAAATGCCCTGTTACATTCACAAAACTACCCTCAGACATGAAAATATTGTAATGCTTGCTTTTCCTTTGGTAAAGCCAGGGAACAAACACTAATTGCAGATCTTGAACCCAGCTCCTGGATGGTCTCTAGCCTTTCAATCTGGGGGAACTGGGCATTCTCTTCACTATCACAATGGCCTTGATTAAAGTATTCCTTGCCCGTTTCCTCTAGTGTGATCTTTGTTCTGACACTGTGAAAGCAGTAAGAAGTTTCAGGACTATTGGATATCTTTTAAAGATGGGGTTTCTGATTAATTTATGTGGCATATGAGAAAAATAGAAGAGTTAAGACTGATGTCAAAGGAATCAATGAACAAAAGGGAAAAGGAACCACCAGTTATTAAGATGAGATCACTGTGGTTATGTCACGTGGAAGGCTTGAAAATTCCAGCTGGTGACAAGTTCAGTTTAGAAACTGGGCAGGTAAGCACTGAATATATAAACATCTGGAGCTAAGATGGACAATGAGAATGGAAGGCATGATTGTGGGGCTGTCCAAAGGACAGAGCACACATCAAGCCAGTTACTGAGCACAAAGGGTAGTGAAAGAGGCAAGTGGGCCACGGACTGATCTCTCTCAGGCAGTAGTCCAGGAAAAACACCTGTCCGTTTGAGCATGTGGCACCTGGTATGAGGGAGAAATCCAGAAGAGCATAGCACTAGGAACCAAGCTCAGAAAAAGATTCCAAACGGAAGTGAGGGGCCAGCCCTGTCAGATACTCTGGTAAGTTCCATGTGAACTGTGCTTCATAATGACGCAGTGAGTTGGAGGCCGCTGGTGACTTCAATGAGAGCCTTTTTTTAAAATTTTTTTTATTTTTTTATTTTATTGAACTACAAATGTCAATCAGGCAGTTTTAAGACACCTTAACAATACAGATTCAATAAATTAATACATTGCAAATTGTTTTCATAATGTTTTGGTATTGTACAAGTTGCATACATGATATTATATTTACAGATATTATTTTAGCAGATATCTCTTATCAGTGAATTAAGAGTGTAGCTGCTTACTTATTTTTTATACCTGAATTATATCAAAAATTCAATAATTCAATAATTTAATGGAGTGATGGGGGAAAAGTTGGACTGGAGGTGATTAAGGAATATTGGAGGAGGTGCTTGTCAAGGTTTGGGATTTTACTAGGTGAACAATGTAATACAGCACACACTTTACAATATTATTTTGTAAGAATCATATACAAAAAGTACAATCTATCCCAATTCTAAATACTAAAGACTCCAGCCGAGGGCTTGGATCCTAATTCCCTGCATGAGCCCAGCTGAAGACCTAGAATTCATAACAATGCTTCCCACAAGTCCAGCTGGAGGCCGAGAGCCCACAACCAAGTCTTATGCAGGCTGTCTCAGTTACTTTTCACTCCTTGCTGGGACAAATACCTGAAATTAAGGAAGGAAAGGTTTATTTAGCTCACAGTTACTGGAGGTTTCAGTCCATGCTTGGCTGGCTCCAAGGCAGAGTAGCACCTGGCAGAGGGCAGCAGTTCCTGTCAGTGAAGAATAGGAAGAGCAAAGGAAAGGCTGTCTAGCAAACCTCTCTTCCTTCCATGGACCTTACTTCCACAGAGTCCCTTTATATATCCTTTAAGTGTGGAGTCATGCCAGGGTAGCCCTCCATGCCCTACAGAGAGCCATCTGCGCCCTAGGGAGGAGGTGTGGAGCTACCCAATGTCCATGCCCTCCTCTTGCACAGGATGAGGATGCTTACAAAGTAAGAACCCTGGCTCTTTGATGAATCACTTAATTAAACTTTTAAAGTTCTCAAGTTGACACAATGTATCAACCAGGACACAGGTCTACTTCTGTGCTGGAAACTCCAAAGGTCAGTAGTCAAAGCTAGAAAGTCTATGCCAGCAGGATGAAGGACCTGTGCCAGCAGGCTGAGGGGTCTGAGCTGGAACCAGGAAACAGCGCTCAAGGTAAGCACCAGAGCTCCCCCAGAGATACCACAGTGGTCCTCAGCAGCAGTGAGGTCCTGAGCTCCCTCAGCAATGCAAGGAAAGCCAAGTTCCCATCAGGAAAGTCAATGCGACAAGCTTCTCCATGAGGCTGGGCAGTGCACCATCTTCCCCTCTGGAGCTGGGAAACAGTGCTCAAGATGAGGACCAGGGCTCCTCCAAAATTCATCAGGAAAGCGCCATGACAAGGTCCTCCAGCAGAACCCCCAAGAGAACCAGCAGAACAGCTCCAACAGCTTCTCTGAGCAGCTTCCCTAACACCATTCTGACAGCTTCTCCTGTTCTGTCTCTGTGCTGCTGGAAACAACCTCAGGTGGGCCCTCCACAGCCAGCACCATGCTAGTTCAATTCAGCTGGGTGTAAAAAGTGGACCACCAGCTAGTTATCCAGCACAGTGCTCCTTAGCATAAGGCGAGTCTGGGCGTAAAACTGAACAGAGAGATTTTCCAGGAGCTAGTAGGAGAACTGGAGAAAAATCTTTTGCTTTGAGCTCATTAGTGTAGTAGGCACAACAGTAGTAAAAGCTGACTTTGATGGTAGGAGTGGCCAAAGAGGGATGTCTTAGTGACCTAGGAGAGAGAGAGAGAGAGAGAGAGAGAGAGCATTGTTAAGTGCTGTAAGGATGCCACTAAGTGCATGAAACAGAAGGGAGTACAGAGTGTGGTCCCAAGACTGGGGACTGACCACTCAGTGTGACGCCTCGTTCTCTCTCACATCGGAGCCGGACACTTCATTTCAGTAACAGGAAGAAAGAAGAAAGGTATAGCCACAAATGCTATTGGGTATTATTGCGACTAGTATCAAAAGTTTATGGAAATTCTCTTCCGATTGTTTTAAATTTAAGTTTTATGCATTTTTTGAAAATTCAAAGAACTTGAAAATGTTATAGGAGACTCGTCTGGGAACTTGTAAGACATAAAATCCCTCTGATCTCACGTGGGAATTATGCATCACTTTACTGAGTTCATACCACTCTCTCCCCAGAAACAATGAGTAGTCCGTAAATTTAATGACATGCATGTGACGTATCAGTGGAGCTCTGTCTTATTTTCAGTATAGTAAAACAGTCATTATACTATGTGAGCATTATCTTTCATCATTTACATAACCTTCATCCATTTGCATTTTTACTGTCATCCTTTGCTGCAATGACAAGAGGAGGCTGTTCTTATCTTTGTGTCAGATACATCTCAGAACTCTGGACTTCAATAAACTGGACTCTACTAATTTCAAGCTCAGATCATTTCATACTTTTTTTAAATTAATCAAGCTTATTGGTACATTTTAGGTATGCAAAGGTTCCCCTTCATTATAGTGAATTTGTATTTGTGCGTGATATAAGTTGATTTACTTTTCCATATTTCCTTCACCCCCATTCAACAAATGCTTTGTTGAATTTTTTCCTTCTTTTCTCATTTATTTCTCTTCCTTTCCTTCTTTTCCCCCCTTCCCTCTCCTAAATTCCCCTTCCCATTTGAAGAATTTTCTTTTAATTAATCTAAAAATGTTCCCTTGAAAGATAACAAATTTAATGTTTAATAGGAATCACAGTATCAATTAAGAAAATCCTGCAATAATAAACTACTTTAATATTACATTGGTAATTTTTTTGCACTATGTATAGATTATATTTTTCAATTCTGGCAACAAACCTCTGTTTTAATTGTTATTACAATACACATTACTTAGATTATAGAATTATGGTTTTCAAACAGCTTAGCTGAGGATACACTCCTCATCTCACAGAGTTTAATTTAAATTGGTTGTTTATCTGCATAACTAGCCCAGCTCAGGAAGCACCATGAAAAGAATGAATAGTTTATTTTATTTTTTTGTGGCACGAGGGAGTGAATTCAGGGCCCTGCGCTTGCCAGGCAAGTGCTTATTCTACTGAGCCATCTCCCTAGGCCAAGAATGAATATTTTACACAGATCAGTCCAGGTGGGTTGGGCAGGCAGTGAGTTAGCAGTAGTGTGTGGTGTGTGTTACTGTGTAGTTTATGTGCACATTTCTTAAGTGTGGAATGGTGTGCTCTCCTCACATGGACTTTATTCATAAGTCTATATCCACTGGTTTGAGAACTAATCTTTTACTTTATATTTAAATCTAGTAATGTTTTGTTAACCCAGTCTTCTTATCTACTCATTCTCAGGATAGTATCAGAGTCATTTACATAAATATTTTTATCTTACTACTTAGGCCTCTATTTTAGTTGACACAGAAGGGAATCATATTCAAATGTGCATGTCAAGGATCTCCAGAGAAATAGAACCATGAGGTGTAATGGAGAGATGATGTACATTTTTTAAAAAGACAAACATTTAGGCTATAGCAAAAGTATAGGCAAGTTTATATATAAAATCAATCATTTTGGGGAAGTGAGACAGCTCAGCACACTAAGTGCCTGCTTAGGCAAGTCAGGGGCTTGGGCTTGATCTCCAGCACCACATGCCCCACCAACCCCACCCCTGGGTGCACTGAGCTGGCCACCGATACTGGGTGTGGTGTCACCACCTGTAATCCCAGCACTTGGGAGGCTGAAAACAAGAGGATCACTGAGTCCAAGGTACACAGTGAGACCCTGTACCAAATATGTAAAAATTTAAAAAAAGAAATTTGAAAAACAAAATTAACCATTGCAATAGGTATTGAACTGCAGAGACCACAGTTCTGAGCATTGTATACATGCTGTGAGACACTCTTATGCACTGCACAATATTGAAACAGCTTCTCATACACAGCTTCTGTGCTCACCGGGTATGGATATGCAAGGACTTTTTTGCTATGTAGCCCAGGCTGGCCTTGGACTGGCAGCATGCTTTCTGTCTCAGCCTCCAGTGTCCTGGGATTATAGGTGCGCTCCACAACAATGTGCTGCCGGCTTGGTCTTAAATACATAGGCAATGGTTACCATAGCAATTATGGTAGAAAGTGCTCCCAAATCACAAATGTGAGCTTCCCCTTCCACACTCTAGAGCTCCTACCCAGGAGCAGCTGCCTCGCCCAGGACTACTCCTTCCCTTCAGGTGGGCTGTATGACTAATTCTTACTAATTAAGAGTATGGACAGAAAAGCACATGTTTTCAGGCTATGACTATAATGAAGGAGGTTGTCTTTTCCCAGTTTTCTCTGTCTGTGGAATGGAGAAGAGAAGAGGTGCCAGGAGCCTCAGAGGAGCCTAAGAGGTTGAACCTCTTTGTGGGATGAAGCATCCACAGATGCAAACAGGGGCCAAACAGCAGCTGCACAAGGGCCAGCAAGATGTCTCATCACACTACTGTCAGCAGTTCTGTGTCACTGGACAAGTTAGGCTACTTCATTGGGTTAATCCGCCCAAGTCTTGCAATGGCTGTGTCAATCTGACCTGATCCAAAAAATGGGGGTACACTTTGGAGATCTTCTGGTCTGTGTCCTGACTCTCAGAGGTTACTGACCTTGTGGATAACTTCAGAGCTGTGTTTTGTTTGTTGTATTTGTGTTTCTGTTTTACTTTAAGGTGGCACTGGAGTGCAATGTATGCGCAGTGAGAATTTGTTGTTTCATTGCTAATATACTGCAGTCAAGTGGAGGACATATTGGCATGTGATGAGCTCTAAGAAACATTTGTAGGAGAAGTGAGGGGGTCAGGTGGAAAGTAGAAACTTTGATTCTGAAAGACATAGAAAAACCTTACAATAGTAAGAATTTGTGTGGGCTTGAAATCAGAAGATGAGGGTACATACATGTGTTAGGTGTCAAAATGTAACAGGAGATGAATTCTTCACTTCAGGCAAGACTCCCAAAGGGTAGTGTACTCAGTGGAGAAGGCTGCAGGTGTAATACTGGGAAACAGTCACAACTGAGGCATTTACTTTCTTTTATATTAAAGTTGAAGAGAGTCTGGAATTTGGGGATAATCAAGAAATACACTTTGTGCAAAGGGACAAGAGAAAACAATAAAGGCTAATTCTCTGAGCATTATCATCTTGGCTGAAATGGACATCTGGCATCCACTTGGTCAGGATATTAATGCATGCAAATCTCTGGGGAGGTTCATTTACTTGGGCAAAGGAAATAAAATGGTAAACAGAAAATGAGTGAAACTGCACAATTGAATGAAATCATGTATAACTACATACAAAAGCCGTAATTATTGGATGGGGAAAAGAGAAATGAAGGAAGGGATAAAAAGATATGTATATGCACACAAGATGGCTAAGATAATTGTACTACTGGTTTCTATTAGTTCATTCAAATGAACAATTAGTGCTTATCAGTTTTGCATGCCTGTTCCTGCTAATCTGAGCACTATTTTGAAGATAACAATATGTAATATAATAACAATTGTTAATTTCCTATCATCGTGTTTTGAAATTCTGGATTTTTTTCTCTTTTTAAAACAAAAAGAGCCAACTCGACCCAGAGCCCAGGCCCAGGTTGTGAGTAAGACCTCCCGGCGCCTGCCAGATCCCCATTCGACCCAGAGCGCAGGCCCAGCATGCAAGTGGGATTGCCTGGGGCCCACTGGATCCTCATTTGACCCAGAGCCTAGGCCCGGCATGTGAGTAGAACTTCCTCCATTAGACAGGCCCCGTGTAGAACCCTGCAGCACAACTTCTGCAGAGAAGTTAGAGGCAAGACCCACCCAGCTGATCCAGAGGCAGAACATCTTGTCAGAGTGGCACAGAAAGTTCACCTCAAAGGGCTGCATCAGGAAGAAGTGGAGCACAGCAGCCAGACCCAAACCACCCCCATCTGGATGAGTTTGAATTTGGTAGATCTGGATCTGGACTAAGCTCTACACCAAAGGTCAGAAGACAGTGCCATGTAAAATGACAAAGAGAAGGAGCAAAATTCATTCTCAGGCCCTGAGCCTACCCAGAACAAATGCAGGAGACAACAGCATTGAAGAAATTGGAAAGCGCACACCTGAAATCTCTGAAATAATAGTGTTAGAAGTAAAGAAAGAGCTGAGGAAAGACATAGAAGAAATCAGATCAGAAATATTTCTGGGGTTGAGGAGATGGCTTAGTAGAATAAGCACTTGCCTGGCAAGCGCAAGGACCTGAGTTCAATCATTGGTACTGAAAATAAAATCTGAAGTAGAAAAAGGAAATGATAACTATAATGAAAGAAGTGTTATGTGCTTCTAAAGAAGACACTGATAAAAAAATTAGAGGAGAACAGAAAAATGATGGAATCCTTGAATGAGCAATATAGGAAAGAAATAGATCACATGAAGCAGAGTCAAAGAGATATAGAGAAACTTAAAAAAATCTCAATCACAAGCTGGCAAAATCAATTGAATGAAAGTGAAAATAGATTTTCAGACCTTAATGACACCATTGCAGCTAGTGAAAAGGTAAAGAAAGATCTCTTACAAACAACTACGATGCAGGAAAAATAATTCAACATCTGCAAGACGATGCAAAGATGAACAATGTAAGACTAATAGGAATCATTGAGAAGGTAGGAGTCAATACAAATGATATCAAAAGAATATGGGCAGAAGTAATTGCAGAAAACTTCCTAAATATGAGGAAACAGTCTGACATTCAGATAACTGAAGCTTATAGAACTCCAAATAACATCAACCCAATTAAAACCACACCCATACATATAATAGTCAAGATCCCAGAAATTCAGCACAGGAACAGTGTACTAAAAGCCACTAGTGAAAAGAAACAGATCACATTTAAAGGAAAACCCACCAGAATAATGGCAGATTTCTCTTTACAAGCTATCAAGTCAAGAAAAGCATGGAGTAAAGTACTACAAGTCCTGCAAGAAAACAAACTCCATGTCAGACTGGTGTATCCTGAATAACCCTCTTTCAAGTATAATGGAGAAGTGAAATACTTCCATAACAAAGAACAACTAAAGAATTTCATGATGACAAAGCCAAGCCTATGCAGACTACTAAAAGATATTCTAGAGAGGGATCAAAGTGACCAGAACTCCACGAATAAGAATGGAAAGAACCCACCATATGGGGCAAACAATTAGACAGAGGAGGAAAAGAGGTATACAAAAGCAGTCTTCAGAGCTGGGATGATAGTTCAGTAGAATAAGTGCTTTCCTGGAAAGAACAAGGTCCTGAGTTCAATCCCCAGTACCACAAAAAATAAATAAATAAAAATAAAATAAAAAATAAGAAACAAAAGCAGTCTTCAGTTATGCTTTTGTATACAGCAGCAAAATATTTCCATTAGCATACTCTACAAGTGGAATTGTCCTGCACCCTGTGAGGCATGATTCTATCCAGGTGTACAGGGTGGATATCAAGGAAATAGCCGTAGCTCAGTCCCACAAATGATATCTGGCCAAAGGTAAGTGTCATGGACAATGTCCACGTCCATTACATACTAGAACTTTGTATGATATCCTATCCCCAGACTGTTAGAAGTGCTGCTCATACATTTGCCATTGCAGTATTTGTTACATTTTGTTCTTAGTAATTCTTTATTATCATGAAAACCTTTTCTTTTTTTTTCCTTCTATTTTTTTTTTTTTTTTTTTTTTTTTTTTTTTTTTTTTTTTTTTTTTTT
>PVKA01024222.1:0-34525 GCA_004027165.1 Ctenomys sociabilis | reverse complement strand
GAACTAAAGAACTGAAAGAAAAAAATCTACCCTCTTTGAATTTTTTACTTAGCAAACATACCTTTGAAAACTAAAAGTAAAATATTTTCTATTTATACAATCTTGAAATATTTTAATACCTTCTAGACATAGTATATAAGAAATAACAAAGAGCATAATTAAAAAGGCAAGAGAAGTTGCAGTATGCTCCTGGATGAGCAATGAACAGCTCTCAAAGTGATAATTATGCAGGACTATATAAGATATATTAGATGAAACCTTAATTTAAAAGGTCATTGAAGATTTCTATGAAACAGGACCAATCTATTTTGGGTTATACATGTATTTATTCATATATATGTGTGTGTATGTGTGTATAAAGAAAACAAAAATTAAGATTAAGCATTATTCAGAAAATTAAATACTAATTAATTAAAAATTACATGTTTTAAAATATTTGAACTAAGAAAAAGTTAGTAAGGAAATACTAAGAATAAAACATAAGATAAATGCTGGAATGATAAATAAATGACCATCAGTTCTGACAGTTTGAGGATAGGATATCACACAAAGTTCTAGTGTGTTGTGGACATGGATAATGATCATAAAAAACACTTATTGGTGGCCAGGTGTCACTTGTGAGAATGAGCTTCTGCTATTTCCTTGAAATCCACCCTGCAGACCCATATGGAATTATGAGCCATAGGGTGCAAGAGAAGTCCATTTGTAGAGTGTGCTGATGGAAATATTTTGCTGCTGTATAGAAAAGAATAAATGAAAGATTACTATTGTATACCTCTTATTCTCCTGTGTTTGTTTGCCCTACTTGGTGGGTTCTTTCCATTCTCGTTCATGAGGTTGTGATCATTTTGCTCCCTCTCTAGAACATCATTTAGTAGTCTGTGTAGGATTGGCTTTGTCATCATGAAATTCTTTAGTTGTTCTTTGTCATGGAAGTATTTTACTTCTCCATTATACTTGAAAGAGAGTTTTGCAAGGTATATCAGTCTGGGTTGGAGAAATCCGCCATTATTCTGATGAGTTTTCCTTTAAATGTGATGTGTTTCTTTTCTTTATTGGCTTTTAGTGTACTGTTCCTGTGCTGAATTTCTGGGATCTTGATTATTATATGTCTGGAAGTGGTTTTAATTGGGTTGATATTATTTGGAGTTCTATATGCTTCAGTTACAGAATGTCAGATTGTTGCCCCATATTTGGGAAGTTTTCTGCTATTAGCTATTACTTCTGCCCATATTCTTTTTATATCATTTTTGTTGACTCCTTCCTTCTCATTGATGCCTATCAGTCTCACCTTGTTCATCTTTGCATCGTCTTGCAGGTGTTGAATTATTTTTTCCTGCATCCTAGTTGTTTTTAAGAGATCTTTGCTTACTTTTCCACTAGCTGCATTGGTGTCTTCAAGGTCAGAAAGTCTATTTTCACTTTCACTCAAATGGATTTGCCAGCTTGTGATTGAGGTTTTAATTTCCTGTGTATCACTTTGAATCTGTTTCATACATTCTATTTCTTTCCTATATTGCTTACTCAGGGGTTCCATGATTTTTATATTCTGCTTTTTTATCAGTGTATTCTTTAGAAGCACTTAGTATTTCTTTGATTATAGTTACCATTACATTTTTTACTTCAGAAATTATTTTGATCTGATCTCTTCTATACCTTTCTGCAGTTGTTTCTGTACTTTCAACGCTATTATTTCAGATATTTCAGGTCTGTGCTTTCCAATTTCCTCTATGCTAGTGTCTTCTGCATTTGTCCATGGTGGACTTGGTGCCTGAGACTGCCTTTTGTTCCTTCTCTTTGTCATTTTGTATACCACTGATCTTTGACCTTTGGTGTAGAGCTCAGATAAAGTTATTACTTTAGCAGCAGGTCTGGATCTACGAAATTCGGACTCCTCCATGTGGGTGTGACTTGGGTCTGGCTGCTGCTGTGATCCATTTCTTCCTGCTGTAGCCTTGCTGGTGAACACTTTGTGTCACACTGGCAAGATGTTCTTCTCCTGCATCATTTGGGTGTCAAGTATAGTTTTGACCAAATTAAGTTATAGCAACTCTTATAATTTTAGAAATTTATGATTTTAAATGGAATAGTCATGTTTTAATACTTGTTATTCAGCAGAGATGTCTTAGAAGAATTTGGAAGGAATAAAACCTTTCATCTATAGTGAATATACATTTTTATATTTTATTTTTCTTAAGAATACTGTTAACTTTTAGCTCAGTTGTCTCTAAATACCCTATCATCTATTCAGACCTTTGATTCCTATTTTGGTTAGTATATCGTAGGCATTCTGGGTAAATTCCTGCAGTAGGCATCTGGTCAAATCTACCCTCCTTGTATATTGTCTGTAGAGCAATCTTTGAGGTATCACTGTCACAGGATTGCACACCAGCTCCCTGAAAGTTGGAACCAACTTCTTTTCCAGTTCTGAGTTCATGATACAGCCAGACAGCATGTTCTGGTAAAACAGAAACATATCCTTGACCCCCAAATTAACTTTTGTTTCCTTTACTAGTCTTTCTGATGTACATCCATTTTTTGTAGAAGTTAAAAAATTAATAGTATATACTGCCAAATGAAGTGAGAGGAATTGATTCTCCCTTTTGTTTTTGTAATTGAATTTTGATATGGTAAGAAACCTGTATCCCATATTTTGGATGAGAAGGCCATCACATAATTTCCTTTATCCTCAGATGACCCATCTGTGAAAACAGAAGCAATATGAGTTAATTTGCTTGAGGGTAGTAAAAATCAATAACACCAAGGAAGTTAAGGAATGTAGAGTCCCAAGAGGATGAAGACTTTCATAAGCATTGTTGTTGAACTGAAGGAAAAGGAACAATGAAAGTTTATACCTCATGATCAAAGTCATTGTCAAGGACCCAAAGACTGCCAAAGGACCCAGTGAGCATATGCAGAGTTGGGCAAGGCCAATTAATGTTACCAAGTGAAATTATCATTATTCACAAGTGACATGATACTCTATGTAGAAGACCCTAAAAATTCCACCAAAGTACTTGTAGATTTAATGACCAAATGCAGTAGCATAACAGATAAAAAATCAAGACTCAATAATAAGTATCATTCCTATACAAAAACAATAAACTCACTGAGGGAGAAACTAAGCAAACCGCACTCTTCAAAATAGCATCCAAAAAAAGAGTAATACTTAAGAATGATCCTAAGAAAAAAATTAAAAATATTTACGCATTGAAAATGCCAGTACTAGGAAAAAAAGATTGAGGATTTCAGAAAATGGAGAGATATTTCTTGCTCAGAGATAGAAAACACCAACATTGTGGAAATGGCCATACTCCCAAAATTGTTAGAGATTGCAACTCCAATCAAAATACCATTAGCATGCCTCACAGAACTAGAGAAAACTATTTGTAAAATTCATTTGGAAGTAGAAGAGAACTAGAATAGCAAAATCAATTCTGGGCAACAAAAGCAAGTCAGGGAGCATCACAGTCCCTGACTTGAAATTATACTGCAAAGCTACTACGATAAAATCTGCATGGTACTGACAAAAAGAAAATAGACCTGAGGATCAGTGGAACAGATTAAAAGACGTGAATACAACTGTAAACACACTCAGCCACCTTATCTTTAACAAAGGGGCCTAACATGTTCCCTGGAAGAAAAAGCCTCTTTAATAAATGGTGCTGAAAAACTGGCTTTCCACATGCCAGAGACTAAAACTAGACTGGTTCATTATGCACTAGAAACTAAAGTCATAAGGGATCAAAGACCTAAATATTAAAATACAAACACTAAGTCTGTGGGAAAAGAATATAGGTAGAAAGAGTTCATGAACAAAAACCAAACTTCATGGGAAATACTTTAAAGAAACAACAACTAGGATATCATCGTATTAAAGTTTTTGCACATCAAAAGAAGTCACCAACAAGAGAGAAAAGGCTATTCACAATGTGGGAAAAGATTTTAACCAACTACCTCAAGCAGACTTCCATCTAGAACATATAAAGAATTGAAAATATTAGGCCTTTCCAAATTTTAAGACTCAATCGAAAAATGAGCATCTAAAATGAATGCACATTTCTTAGATAAAGAAATACAAATGGCAAATAAACATATGAAAAAATGTTCAACATCATTGATCATCCAAGAAGTGCAAGTTAAAACATCACTGAGATTCTATCTCACCACAGAAAGAATGGCTATCATCAAGAAGTCAACCAATAACAAATTCTGTAGAGGGTGTAGGGAAAAATAACTCTTCTCCAATGTTTGTAGGAATGTAGACTGGTGCAGTCACTGTGCAAATCAGTATAGAGATTCCTCAGCAAACTAGGATTAAAGGTTTCATTTGGGGCCAGCAAGATAGCTCAGTAGAATAAGTGCTTTTGCCTGGCAAGCACACTCCTGAGTTCAATCCTGGTACTGAAAAAAAAAAAAAGGTCTCATTTGACTCAGCTATTCCTGTGTTGGGCATTTTCCAGAAAAATTTAGAACATGATACCATAACTGTAAGTGTGCACCCACATTTATAGTAGCACAGTGTATTACAGTTAAATCTGGGAGAGAATGAACCCAAATGCACATCAACTGAGGAATTGATAAAATGGTGTGGCATTTTTATACACTAGAATATTACTAAACTATAAACAAGGAAAAACCCAAGGCTTTTATAGGTAAGTGGATGCAAGTAGAGACCATACTCATAAGTGAAATAAATCAGACTTATGTATGTAAACAGTATATTGTCTCCCTCATGTAAAAAACTGGAATAGGGGCTGGGGAGATAGCTCAGTGGAATAAGCGCTTCTCTGGCAAGTGCTTGGGCCTGAGTTCAATCCTCGGTTCTGCAAAGAAAAAAAAAACTGGAATAGAAAATGAAATCCAAAGTGTTCAATAGAAATTATGAAAGGTTAAGAAACTCCTCAAAAGGAGAAAGAACAACTGGGATATGGTAAAAGAGGAATATAATTGTAATGCTAATGTCTACTAGTTCATTGAAAAGAACAGTGAGTGTATTTTTTGATCAATGCCTGTCTTTGGTAATCTTTTAAGATAACAATATGTAATACAATATCCATTGTTAATTTCCTATTTTAAAATTCTGTATCACTTTTATTGTATTATATTCTCTTTAAAATGAAGCAACTGAGCAAGACCACTAAGGTGTCAAATATGTACTACAAAAGGCCAGGAAAACAAGACATATTTCCTGGCAGTGTAAGCAACATGTGTGTATACAATGTGCTATTGTCATGTGTGCAGACTGCCTTAGGTATGATCGCTGAAGTAAAGATATTCTTTTGTAAAATGCTGTTGGTATTTTCATTGAAGTTCTTATATGAATTTGTGTTATTCTGTTTTAGACTTTGTATACCAAAATCAGTTGATGTTCAAAATTCTGATGTTTTTTATAAACATTCAATAAATAAATAAATGTTAAAATTCAATACTTTATTTTTGTGATTTTTTTTCCTATTAAGTACTCATGGTTTAACGTAGTAAAACTCTTAAAATTAATAGCTTATGAATAGACGTGGGTCAGCCAGATCCATGTTTCTGCATCTTGAGGACAGATAAAGTTGCAACACTTCAGTACCACCACACTGAAGATCAAACTTCTAGCATATGAACCTTTAGAAGACAGACTATATCTGAATGGTAGAAAGGCTCATGCTCGCTAGTTTTCTTGTTTTACAAATTATAATAGGGGACTAAAACATTAATTTAGAGAATTGTGTGCCACTTTTTCTCCATCAAAAATGTTATACTGTTTGGGTGGAAAGCAGGGTTGGTTTAAAGAAGGGCCCAAGGAATTCCATTAGATCTGTTTATTTTAATTAAAATAATAATTGATGGTTTAGCATTCATATTCAATATTATTTTGAGATGTTATATGCATTTAGGCTTATGGAGAATGGTAATGCTGAGAAAAAGACATTTTACTTGGGATTTGTGGAGACTGATTGATGAAAAGGTAGAGATAGCATGAGTGAGTGCCTTACAAGGGTACTATATGAATGAAAGGCAGTGCCATCAGGTGTAGGCACAGGTTTTCAGACAATGAGAGTTTAAGAGATGAATCTAATAGAGATAGAGTACAGGCTAAAAATGACCATAGGAGATTTGTCTTACTTTATTTCCTCAGGGCAGGGATCACAAGCTAGTTAAGGTACCAGAAGGTCACATGAAACCAACTAAGTGTGCACCTAGTCACAATTGGAAGACTGAATTTTATACTAGCAACTATATCAAGAATCTCAAGTAATTTTTTTGTCTTTACATTATTTATTTATATATTAGATTTTTCCCATAATTGTATTGAAGAACAAATAGCAATGAGACAGTTTCAAACCAAATGTTTAGGACAGATTCAATAATTAATACATTCATATTGTTTTCTTAGTGGTTATTTTTTGTACAAGGTGCAAACGTGATACTCTATTTACAAACACTATTAGAGCAGATCCCTCTATTCACTGAATTAAGAGAATGTAGCTGTATTCTTATCTTTTTTTTTCAAAGCTGATTTATAGGACAGTTTGAATAATTAATACTTTTTACATTGTTATCTTCCTAGTGGTTATCCATAGTACAAGAAGCAAGTAATGTTGAGGTACTCTCGAATGGTAACAGGAGAATAAAAAGCCTTGCATCTTAAGCTACAAGAGTGGGTCTTTTCTCTTAGAGTGCGATGAGAATTTTGTGAGCAGTAGAAACATGCAGGGTATGTGTTATGATCATGTTTTTTCGTGGATCAGTTGTAACAATGTTAATCCCTTGACAAAAATGAGAAGATTCAGCACTGGTAAATAAGGTAGCTGCAGGGCAGTTATCGGAAATGAGGCTGTGGCTATCTCCACCTGAAGGCGCAGGCCCCAGGCTGCCGAAGTGCTGAGTGGGAAAGCCCTGTTTGATGGTCCATTGTTTCTGTGCCTACTAATACTGTAGGGGAGGGAAAGGAGGACAGAGACTGGGCTAGACACTAGCGTGGAAGAACAAGCCAGCTAGGGAGCTCTCCACACTGGAGGGAGCAGTCTTCTATGCTGGGTCCCCAGCTCCAAGAAAGGGGCTTTTAGAGGAGTCGCGGGCCCCGCCCCCTCCCCTGGCGGGCGCGGGCGCGGGCGCGAGATGCTGCGCGGCTGCAGCAGCGGGAGCGAGCAGTAGCTGTCAGGCTACTGAGGCCCAAGCTGCACTTGCTGCCCCACTGAGGACAAGGCGGCAGCAGGAGCGGTGACGGTGTCGCTGGAGGGCCGCTCGCTGCTCTGAGCTGATCTGCCTGACACCTGCAGCCCTCTCCTTTCTCCTTCCCATTGTGTTGGGTAAGGTGCCGGTGCGTGGGCAGGAAAGAGGGCTAGGACTGGCCGACCCGGGAATCTAGGAGGTGGGGGCCTGTGCGAAGAGGGAAAAGGGCAGTCTAGGTGATCTCCGGGGCCACTAGCACCTTGGGAAAGGACTCTGAGAGCTGTTATGGTTGGAGTTGGGGGTAGGTGACAGTGGAGGGGGGCGTTGCTGAGTAATGCAGAGTATCTGCCAAAGCCTGGCGGAGAGGTACTGGACTCCATGGGGAGCGGGCGTGGCTCACTGCGCATGCGCTACAGCAGGCTCTCAAAGAGCTAGGTAGGGGTGAAGTGAAAGACCTGGATCTAAGGTAGTTGTGATTATGCATGACATCTCACTCTGTAAATTCTCAGTGCTAACACTTACCCTATCGTAAAGATGTTAGCATCCCCAGTCTGAGGAAGCTTCTTTTGTGTGTGTATGTGTGTGTGGTATTGTGGATCAAACTCTGGACCTTGCGCTTGCCAGGAAGGCAATTATGCTGTTGAGATATCTCCCCAGCCCTAAGGAAGCTTCTTTAATGTCATCAAAATCTTATCTGTCGCCAGACTGTGTACTTGGAAATAAATGGCCTAGGGACAGTGCCAAAGTGCCTTGTAGTATGTCTTTAAGCTAATAATCCCTGAGCTGTTATAAAGAGTAGAAAGGTTCCACATGAAATTACACATTGGACACTTTGAGTTGCATATAAGATACGAATGTAGGAATAGTGTTTCAGCAACATGGCAGCTGTGGCATTTAGGCTTACAGCATGTGTGTAGCTGGTGACTTGTTACCTCTGCAAAATAAATCTGGTGCATCAGAGGGCTTCCCTGGTATGGAACAACCCCCAGCATGACCACCAAGCATCAAGTTGTATTGGAGATAACCAACACCATTTATATCACAGATGTCAAAGACCAAATCATTTATTTGTGCTGATTTGTCTATACAATACAGAAAACTGCATCCAATTCGCCAATACAGTATTTCAGAATATTGTGCCCAGATTCAACAGTGAATTCAGTGGCCTCAATCGCCATAGGATAGGCTTTCTGCACAGCTCATTCCATGCAGACGTTCATCAGGGTCACTCTCATTCACTGCACAGCCCTCCCCTGTTGCTATTCCTTTGCCCTACCCTGCAGTATGCATCCTTCTCAAGACTTGCTCCCAATCTGCACTAAGTGATTTTGAACATCATTTCACCTCTTGGCAACCGCACTGGCATTGCCAATTTGCTTGTCTGCTTCTCTGCTCTATCATAACACTAAAATGTACTCTTCAAAAGGGGTTCAACTTTTCTCTTCATTGTATTTTCTCCCTCACCACCACTTCCACTCCCAAGCATCCCTAACTAAATAGAATAATTTTATGAGCTTGTGTGGGTGTAGGCATAGCAGATTCAGAAGGTTTTAAGTGTGAACAGCAAAGAGCTAGAGAGTATTGGTCATGTGAATTCCCAACCCACCTTACTGTCCAAGACTAAGACTGTAATTGAAAAAATGTGAATATGTTATCTTTGTATAGCACTTGATAATCTATTTGGGCAGAATGGGGAAAAGTAGGAAAGAGGATTCATATTTGTTGGATATTTTGGTTAAAGCCAGAACTACCTCTGAATGGGACAAAATTCAGAAAAAATGCTTTAACCCACAAGTTCACAGTAGGTCAGTAGCAAGCTCTTGCCAAGTAGCATATTCAGTGCCCTAGATTTAATCCCCAGTCCTATAGAAAATAATATATTTATATTTGCCCCACCTCCTACCCAATATGGGATTCATAAAACATGGACACAAAATTTGACTTTACTGTATGTATTTAAGAATGTGTTATCAAAGAAATTGAGCATTTGGTATCTGTATATTCAAAATAGTTAAGATAGATATACAGTTACATTCTCTTAATTCAATGAATAGAGGAATCTGCTCTAATAGTGTTATAAACAGAATATCATGTCTACATCTTGTACAACTAATAACCACTAAGAAAACAATATGCAATGTATTAATTATTGAATCTGTCCTACTATTTTGATATGAAACTGTCTCATTCTATTTGTTCTTCAATAAAATTATGAAAAAAAAGAAAATGAAAACAAGCAGTGTAGGTAAATGTATGAGCTCATGGTAGTTAACTATGGGAAGGGTTCTTCTTTAATTTATAGCTACCGGTGTGAAAAGTGTATATATTGAAACACTTGCTGGCAAAATATCATTAACATAAATTCATTTTCCTTCTTATATATTTAAGTATATATATGCAGAGTAGTTTGGATAATTATACTGTTAATTTCTTCAGGTTTTTGAATGGAGCACTTAAAGTTTAATTTTTTTCTTTTAATAAAAGTAATTTCTACTTCTTTAAAAAAAGAAATTGATTGCTTAATGCTACTGTCTCTTAATATTTGGATTAAATTTGGCATATTCTGGTGGAGGAAAATTCATTTCTTTAGTTTTTATATTGTATTATTTCTTTATAAAATATGGAAGAAAGTCATTTTTAATGATAAATGATAATGGTGATAATCAAATTTACTAAAACCAAAAATGGATATAATCATTCTCTTCTCGTTTTTGGGCAGGAATGAATATATTTTAGGATATATACATTTTAAAAATGAAAACACAGGAAAAAGGACTCTCAACAGGTAGAATTCCTATTAAGTCTGAAAAACAATTCAATTAAGCTCATAACTTCTAATTAATAGTCATCTTATGTACAATAATATTTTGCCTACTTAAAGAACTATGGCTCCAGGCCTGGGATCTAGCTCAACAACATAAGCACCTTCCCTGGTAAGTGCAAGGTCCTGAGTTCAATCCCCAGTACCACAAAACAAAACAAAAAAAAACCCAAAATATCTATTATACTTTGGCATCATTTCACCATTTGGGGCACTTGCCAAATCTGTTAATTTACAAATATTTATTGATCATCTCTGTGAAGAATATTGAACCTACAACCTGCAGGGGCTTCAAAGATGTGTACAAAGAGAGCTCTCTTACTGTTCTGAAAATCGTTGGAAAGTCATAATTAGAAAACAGTATGTTAACAAAATAAGGCAGTGAAAAGATATTACCTCAACTGTAAACGGTGATTTTTATTGAGACATAATGTTTAGACATATTATGGGTCATACTATGATAATATATTTATACAATATGTAATGACCAAATTGTTGGTAATAAATATTTCTATCTTCTTAAATATTAATTATCTCTATGTATTGGAAGTCTTCTCTTTCATGCTGTTCTAATTTTCTAAAAATAGTTTTAGATTGTTGGAAACAGTAGTTACCATGTTTATATATGTTCAAGCTTGTGTATATTAATTTGTTGGGTATTTGAGGGAAAATTCTTGCCTCAAATGTTTATGCATTTCCAAGCATATCTATATTCAATGAGTGTTCAAATGGTGAACATTTATGAAGTAGATTAGGTGAAGAAAAACTATAGGCAATGGAAGAACAAGGAAGCTCTTAGAAATTAGACGAGAGGAGATGCAGGTTAAAATGAAGGGCGTGGTGGCATGCTCCTGTACTAGTTGCTTAGGATGATTGCTTAAGACCAGAAATTTGAGTCCACTTATGTAATATAGCAAGAGCCCAATTTTTAAAAAAGAGAATAGCAGCAGAGGACTCAAAAAGGATATTTCAAGTAAAACTGTACGGGATTTAGTGAATGAAAGTAAGGAGATAAGCCCAAACTGCACTCATTTCTACTTCTAGCCAAGAAATGGGAGTTGGAGATAGTAGAAGTGGGACAAAGTATCACCTTGGTAAGGACATGGGACAAAAGAAGATTAGACTAGAAGATCCTTAAGGATCTTCTGATGTTCACTTCTGTGCCATATGCAGCTACAAAAGACTGGAGAGGAAGGCATATGGAAGAAACAGAAAAGTATGAATTGTTATCTGCAACCAGCAGGGTTAATACTGAGAAGGGTTAATAGTGAGGCACATTGATATTGTTTTATTGCTATTTTATCTTTTTTATCCTTAAAATGAAATTAGTGAGGCACATGCCCCCACCAGTGAATGAAAGGAAAGACAAAGGCAAGAAGAACAAAAATCTCAAGCCAAAATTTTAAAGAAATGCTTAAAATCTTTACCAATTCCAAGTTATTCCCCTATAAGTTAGGCAAGGAAGGCATAATCAGCTCTAATTTTAATATATTAATTGATCTCCTGAAGTTTATAGAACAAATGGATTTTGTAGCAATGAGGAAGACACTGATGTCCTAATAGCTGCCAACTCAATGCCCCTTTCTATTTTATTTTTTGAAATCTATTTATTTATTTATTTGGTACAGGGTCTTGCTATGCAGCTCAGACTTGTAGTAATCCTCCTGTCTCACCATGCCCAGTATTCCTGTCTGGCACCACATAAGGTACCGGGGATCAAATCCAGGTGCTTGTACTTGGCAGACAGGCACTTAGACCATGAAGCTATTTACTTGGCCCTCAATGCTCCTTCTTAAAAATTAGTACTCTTTGTTTACTGTAGCATGCTTTGGCGGAGTCTTTTGGGATCTCCTATGTAAAGGATCACATCATCTGCAAATTAGAATAATAATTAAATTTGTTTTATTTTTTCTCTTGCTTTATTTGTTTGGCTAAGGTTTTGAGTACAATATTGAACAGGAGTGCTGAGAGTGGATACATTTACATTTTTCCTGATATGTGAGAGAATGCTTTCAGTTTTCCCTCATTTGCTGTGATTTCAGTAAGCTTGTCATAAATGTCTTTAATCAGTTTGAGGTAAGTCCATCTATAAGGTTCTATTTGGACATGACTCTCCCAATACCCAACTTTCCTGCTAGTGGACACATTGTTCTTAGCTCAGCACTGGAGTGCCCTCGGAGATAAAATGGAGAATGGAATATTCCAAAGCACTTGGACATTTGAAGACAAGCAAACATTTACACTTCAAGGACTTTGTCCACTGAAGCACAGAACATACAGGACTTTGAGTGCTGATGCTTGCTAAGATGAGCCTTTTTCAAGGCCTATTTTAAAAATCCCACTTTTCTTTGCTCCCTACAGATGGCTTTTTGTCCTCTGCCTGCCTGCACCTAGGCATAATAAATTTCATGTCATGTTCCCTTGACAACATTCCAAGCCTTGTGGTCAGTCTCCTCTGGTTTCTGCCTCATGCCATTCCTTACACCTCGTACACATAATTTCACTAGGATTTTTATCATGAATGAATGTTGGATTTGGAAAGAAGCTGTTTCTGTCTCTATTAAGATGATCATCTGATTTTTTTTCTCTTCATATAGTATGTTACATTTACTGACTATCTTAGTTACTCTTCTTTCATTACTGGGACAAATACCTGATACTCAAGATGAGAGAAGGAAAGGTTTATTTAGCTCACAGTTCCTGGAAGTTTCATCGTTTAAAACTTGAATTACATAGGAAGCCCTCAGACCATGGGGCTGGGGAGATAGCTCAGTAGAATAAACAGTTGCCTGGCAAGCACAAGGGCCTGAGTTCAATCCCGATTCTGCAAAAAAAAAAAAAAAACAAACAAACAATAAAACCTCAGACCCTTATTTGCTCAGGAGGTTATTGCCTCTGTCTTCTGCAAACATCTCCCTGCCCCAGGTGGTTTTAGGTGGCTTTAGGTGGCCTTAATCGCCTACACTGGAGGAGAGACTGGGACTCTGCCTGTCTGGGATGACCCTCTCCACACTTCTGAGAGACCACTGGCTTGGTGGGTGGGAGTGGGTAGTGGGGATTTGGGGGTGGGGAGTGTTGGGGTGCAGCGCATGCTGCCAGTTTAATGGTTCCTGCCTCTGGCCCCACCCCTCAAGTCACTCACTGCTCTTCCGGCAGGTTTGTCCCATGACTTGCGTGAGGCTTTAAGGGAACAACTAAACACAAATCATAACACTGACTTAGATATGACTTAGATATGATGAGCCATGTTTTGTCCTTGGGATAAAGTGGGCTTGTTAATGAAGTATGATTCTTTTAAAGCTTTGTTGCACTCTGTTTGCAAGTATCTCATTGAAGATTTTTCCATTCATGTTCATTATGGAAATTGACCTGTAGTTTATGTCTCTTATTTTCTTTGTCATTTTCTGAGTCCTTGTTTAGTTTTAAGGTAATCTAGCTTCAAGAAAGGAGTTCCTTCCCTTAAAGTCCATGGAAGATTTTGAGGAGTATTCACCTTACTTCTTCTTTGAAGTTCTGGTAAAATTCAATGTTGAATCCATCAGATTCTGGATTTTTCTTGGTTAGTACAGTTTTTATTACTGCCTCTATGTCACTGGCTGCTACTAATCTCTTTAGGGTTTTGGTATCTTCTTGATTCAGTTTTGGTAATTCATATTTATCTAGCAATGTATTATTTCTTCTAGTTAGTGGAATATAAGCTTTTTTTATTGATTTTAATGAGAAAAGAAGATAAAATAGCAATAAACAGTTTCAGAAGAGGTTAGTAGAACAGTTACAATAATTAATACATTGCATATTGTCTTCATAGTAGTTATTCAGAGGACAAGATGTAAGCATGATATCTTGTCTAAACAATATTAGTACAACCATTTCTTCTCATTGAACTAAGAGAAAGAAGCTATACACCTATCCTAACTATCTTGTATATATGTATACTTTTCCACTACAAAATAGTCCTTTATTTATATCTAGTTATTATTAAATTTCCTCAATTGTCTTCTATTTTATTTGTATAGTTATTATTATTATTTTTATTGAAGAACAAATAGGAATGACAGTTTCAAGACAAATTAACAAGACAGATTCAACAAATCAATGCATTGCAAAATGATTTTTTAATGTTTCAGTGTCATATAAGGTGCATACACGATATTATACTTACAGGCATTATTATAGCAGATGTCTCTAATCAGTGAATGAAGAGAGTGCTGCTATATACCTATCTTATTTTTCTACAGCTGATTTATATCACAGATTCAACAATTAACACCCTCTACCTTGTTATCTCCCCAGTGTCTGTCCATAGTACTAGAAGCCGAAATAATATCTTGTCCAACCACTATTATTGCAAATCTTGCTTCTCATAGAATTATGCAGAAGCACGGCATATTTATCCTAACTATATTGTTTATACACACACATCATGATTCTTCCTTTGTACCCCCCCTTATTTTTTGTCTAGACCTGTCAAAGATGAACACTCCATTGTCATTAAACCAATTTAGGTGCCTGAACTCGGTGACACAATCCAACACAGTCCAGCATTTCACATTAACAGTGCGTTATCTGAAGAAGTTGTTGAATATAGCCATTTACAGCTCAACTTATTATTATGGCCCCATGTTATATACCTCATTTTTATACTTTTCTGCTGGATGGTTAAGACTGAGATAGATCAAGACCTATATACCAAAAGATGTAGCTTTTGTTTCTGATGAGGCCAGTGAAGTCCCCTCAGGGTTTATCTTGTGATCCTGTACCTTACTCTGTAGATCTTTTGTTTGTGTCATCCATGTGGATGAGTCACGGCCAATGCTTGCCCAGTTTGCTCTCTATGAGAGCCTGAGAGAAAGTTTTCTCTCCATGTAACTCTCCCCAGGCACACTATAAACATCAGTGTCTTTCCTCTGTGGCTCCATAATCACCTTGATCAGAAAATTTTGGGCACAACTGAGTTTAGTGATGTTACAGTACAGATTCTCCTATGCCCTGAGGCTTCACTGACCTTGAAAGTCTAGGACCAAAATGTTGGCTGGCCTTGTGGCTCTTCTATTTCCCCAATTTTGAACTGTGAACTTAGGTTGTTAACCATCCAGAAGAAATGCTAATTAGTACCCTGCAGCATATGCCATGCACATTACCCTAACTCTCTGACTCAATTGTCTTTAGTTGTTGTACATTTCTGCTTGTATTTCTTCTTTTGTCTTCTTACACTAGGGAGACAATATGGTATTTGCTCATGTGTGTCTGGTTTATTTCACTTATGAGTATATGTTCAAGTGGCATCCACTTCAATATAAATGCTTCAAGTTTATCATTCTTTATAGCAGAATTATACTCCATTATATAGAAATACCACATCTTTTTCAACCATTAAGCTTTTGATGTCATTTCTTATCATTATCAATTTTGTTTATCCTATCAAAGAAAAAACTTCTTTTTTTGTCTGTTTGAGACAAGGTTTCACTATGCAGTTCAGGCTGGCCTTAAGCTCACTTTGTAGCTCAGGCTGGTCTCGAACTCACAACAATCCTCCTGCCTCAGCCTCCCGAGTGCTGGGATTACAGGCCTGCACCACCATGCCCAGCTAAAGAAAAAACTCTTTGACACATTGATACTTTATATTCTTTTTTCATTTCAATTTTGTTAATGTTTGCTTAGATTTTTAAAATTTCTTTCCTTCCACAAGCTTTGAATTTGTATTGTTGCTGTTATTATTATTATTATTTTGTATTTGGTACAGCTCAGACTTGTAGTGATCCTCCTGTATTCCGCCTCTCCAGAGCTGGGATTACAGGTGTTCACCACTATGCCCAGACTTGGTGGCCAGCTCAGTGCACCCAGGGGCAGGGCCAATGCAGCATGTGGTGCTAGGGATCAAACCCCAGTCCCTGTGCTTGCCTAAGCAGGGGCTTATTCTGCTGAGCTATCTTGCCCACCTGAATTTGTATTACTTTTGTTTTTCTATTATTTTTAATTGTGTTACTAAGTTATTTATTTGGGATTGCTCTATTTTTTTTTTTTTAGTGTGGGTATTTATAGCTATAAAATTCTCTCTTAAGACTGTTTTGTTTGTGTTTATTATTATTACTACTACTATTATTATTATTTTATGTATTTGGTATAGGATCTCAATATGCGGCTTGTTAGTGTGGTGCTGGGGATTGAAACCTGGTTCCTGTACTTGCCTAAGCAGGTGTTTAGTCTGCTAAGCTATCTAGGTGGCCCTAAAAATTTTATTGTATTATTATTATTTTATGTATTTGTGTGTCTCATAGATTTTGATATATCATGTTACCATTGTCAGTTGATACTATTAATTTTTACATCTCATATTTGATTTCTTTTGTGACTCATTGATTATTCAATAGTGGATTATGTACTTAATCTCCATGAGTTTGTGTACTTTCTGAGGTTGCATTTACTATTGAGTTCTACTTTCATTCCATTATGTGTCAATTGATACTATTAATTTTTACATCTCGTATTTGATTTCTTTTGTGACTCATTGATTATTCAATAGTGGATTATGTACTTAATCTCCATGAGTTTGTGTACTTTCTGAGGTTGCATTTACTATTGAGTTCTACTTTCATTCCATTATGTGTCAATTGATACTATTAATTTTTACATCTCATATTTGATTTCTTTTGTGACTCATTGATTATTCAGTAGTGGATTATGTACTTAATCTCCATGAGTTTGGGTAGTTTCTGAGGCATTTACTGTTGAGTTCTACTTTCATTCCATTATGCTCCAATAACATACAAGAGACTATTTCAGTTCTTTTGTATTTATGTCAGCATGCTTCATTGCTTAAAATATGGTTTGTTTTGGGGAAATTTTATGTACTGCTGAGAAGAACATGTATTTTGTTATTAGATGAAACACTCATTTGGTGTCTAATCTGTCAATTCCATTTGATTGATGGTGTCCTTCAACTTTCATATTTCTTTGTTAGTGTTTTTGTCTGGTCTACCTGTTGTTGGCAGTGGGGTACTATAGTTCCCCATTATGATTGTTTGCTGTATATCTGAATTTTTATGTTCAGGGGCATAAAAATTGGGTATGCTACCATTCAGTGCATATATAGTCACAATTGTTGTTTCTTCCTGTTTAATTGTTACCTATCAGTATGCATTGACCTTTTTTGTTTTTCTGATCTACTTTGTCTTGAAGTCCATATTGTCTATAAATAGGATAGCTACTCCTGCTTGCTTTCAGGATCTAGTTACAAGGAATATCATTTTCCATTCTTTTGTTTTCAGGATATTTGTTTCTTCCATTTTACTTCACTTAGTTGATTGCTCTGGCTAAAGTTTTGAGTAGAAGGGATTAAGTATGTCTACTGTGGCAACATATAGTTGAATTTTCTTTCTTTTTAAAATGTATTTAGCACAGGGTCTACAGAGTCTCACTACACAGATCGGACTCATAGTGATTCTCCTGTTTTCAGCTTTCCAAGTGCTGAGATTACAGGTGAGGACCAACCCCAGTCTTGGTTGCCTTCTCGGTGCACCCTGGGGGTGGGCCCAGCATGGCACCGCACACCGGGGATCAAATCCTAGTCCCTTGTACTTGTCTAAGCATAATTTTATTTTTTGGTCCAATCTGCCAGTATGTATCTTTTGACTTGGGAGTTAGGATAATTTATCTTGAGAAGCATTTCCTGACCTATCTTTGTATCATTTTTCCATTGCTGTTTTCCTTTCTTTCCTTTTGCTTAACCTCTCTCCCTGTTAGATGTGTTCTCTTTTGGGCTCTTTGTTGATGCTGCCCTCACTGTCTTCATCTCAAGTTCCTTTGGGTACTTTTTGCAGTGCTGGCTTGGTAGTAATGATTTTCTTTAGTTCCTCTTCATATGGAAAGTCTTTATCCATCAACTTTGAAATATAATTTTGCAGAATATATTAATCTGGGTTGGAAGTTATTTTCTTTTACAGCTCAAAAAACTTCACTGCGACCTCATTTTCCTTTTATGTTTTGTGTTGACACATCTGCTGTTATTCTAATAGGCTTTCATGTGTCAGCCACTCAATATTTCTCTCTCAGCTTTGAGTATTGTTTCTTTATGCTGAAATTTTGGGATTTTGATTGTGGTGTATTGTGAAGAACTTATTTTCTGATCATGGCTTTTTGGCATTTTATTATGCTTCATTAATCTGGATATTGTATTTTTCCATAAACTAAGAAAATTTCCTGCTGTTATTCTATTGAATAAATTTTTATGCTTTTCATGTCATCTAATCTCTTCTTAACTCCTATAGTTCTTAGGTTGATATTTTTACTATTTATATATTGGCTGTAGGATTCAGTGTCCACTGTATTGCTTGTTTATAGGGTATTACTGAGTGTATGATGTACTACATCCACTTTGTCTTCTAGTTCTGACATTGTTGCATCAAATTAATCATTCCTGATGCCTGTACTTTCTTTTTTTTGTGTGGTACTGGGGATTGAACTCAGGACCTTGTGTTTGCCAGGCAGGTGCTTATACCACTGAGCTGACTCTCCAGCCCGGAGCCCATTCTTTCAATAGCATTTTTTATTTCCTATATTTCTGCTTGCTGTCTTTTCAAAATATTTATTCTTTTTTTTTGTGGAACCAGGGATTGAACTCAGGCCCTTGTGCTTGCCAAGGAAGCACTTATTCTACTGAGCCATCTCCCCGGCCCCCTGATTTTTTTTTTCATAATATTAATTCTTAAATAAAATGACCATTCATATCTTGTATCATGTTGTTTAATTCAGCTAGCTGCATTAAAGATTGTTGTCTTCTTTAAGCTTTTTGAAAGACTTATTAAATAAATCATTTTTCTATTTATTTATGTAATCAATGAGTTCACCAAACATCTTTTTTATTGTTTCTTCTTTGAATTTTTTCAATCACTTAAAAACTTTTACTTTTGTGTTATTTGTCTATAACTTCATCTACTTCCATGTCCAAGAGTTTTGGGGAGTATCTAGTTGTCTTCTTTCTCATGTTTGTATTGTTTTTATACTGAAGGTTGGTTGAGATCAGGTAAAGCAGAAAAATTGTTGCTACTATGGAAATCTCTTTCATTAGTGTACATTTCCTCATGATGTGATGTTGTATTTGGCTATGTTTTAGTATTTATACATGCCTCTCCTCTACTCAGTGTCCTAGGATCAGTTAGTCACTGGGCTATGAGGAAAAGACTCTTCTGGTTATATCAGCATGTATAAAACCACCATATATCAATCATATAATTATAAATTTCATTTACCAATTTTATCCTTTTTTCAATAACCCAGAAAAATGGTGACATAGTATAGATGACAAGCAGACTGAGATAGGGAAGGGAAGGGAAGGGAAGGAACAAGGATAAAAATAGAATAGTTCTGAAATAAAAAGGGAGAGAAAAATAGCAAAAAATGAAGGACAAGAGATATAACATTATTGATATCATTTTATATATTGAATGGTAGGTTGGTGCAGAGGGGGCCTGAGAGATTATTTTTGGGGACAGTAAAAAAGAGGAAGAGGGAATGAGGTATAATTGGAGACTGAGGACACTATGTGAAGGTTGTAACCAATTAACATGCTGATTATTTGAATTCTCAATATGCAATTTTTGGTGAGGGTTACTCTGACATGCCCATGAAAGAAAGATACTATTAAAGCTAAAGCACCAATTAGTTTTTTTTTTCATGCAATGAATATGAAAGGGAAATAAGCAAAGAAAGAATGTGAAAAAAATTAAGCATATACATACTAACACAAAATTCCTCACAGTCAAAATTCAACCAGTATGCTTTTCATCTTATGTTTACAAGTGAAGAAACTGACTTGTAGCACTTGTGTGTGGGGGGTGTTGCTTTTCTCATTGCTTAGACAAGATAGCCAACACCCAAATTGAAAGAAGGAAAGGATTATTTCGCTCACAGTTGGTAGAGGTTTCAGTCCATATTGGCTGTTTCCAAGGCAGAGTGGCACCAAAACAGTTCATGGCTGTAGAAGACAACAAAAGCAACAAGGACAAATGGAGGGAAGCAAGCCCCTTTCCTACCACATGTTGTATGCAGGATACCCACCCGAGTGGGTGTAGCACTCACAGTGCCAATCCCAGTACTAGACAATGAACTAATCAAGAACTTTAGATTCAGCTGCCTCTGAAAAGCCACCCCCATATGACCGCATTAGGCTTTGGGCTTGCATCTGGCTACAGACTGTAACAGGGAGTAGGGGTGGCTAAGCTTCAGTCTTCTATGGTTGGATCTAGGAGGTTGGACATATCTACTGGTACTTGAGCTAGTTCCCCTCCTATAATTTGCTGTCCTGCCTGCCAGTGAGAGAAAGGTTTCAAAGAATTGAACAGAGTGCTGAACTTTATTCCCTCTGCAGGCTGTGTGGTGCTTGGTTTCATTTGCATTCCTGTGAGGATGGCTAGCTAGAGGAATTTTGCCTCTGTTTTAAAATTAGGATCTCATACTGATCTTGCCAGTCAGGAGCAGGGCACAGTGTTGCTTGTAGAGGACCCCAGGGGCCTTCTTAATCTTGGTTCCATTTTTTCTGCAATAATCCATACAGCTGCTTGCATCTGCTCTTCCTGTACAACTCCAGTTTAGTGTACTGCACAATCCCTTCTGACTAGGTTATCCTTTCCATCTTTTCACCTGTGCCAAACTGTGCATACTCTCCATAGTCAGTATCCATCCTTGAACTTAGTGGACACTAGAGCTGGAAGAGCTGGATCATTTTTGGCTGGCAATAGGAGGGTTTTTATAAGGGCAGGGGCCAGCCATGTGGCCACCAAGTATTTCAGTACTTGGAAAGCAGGTAGTAGCTGCCCATTCCTGTGGGCATGGAATTCAATAGAGTTGGGAGAAGGGGTGAGAGAATGGCTATTTTGCCTTTACCGCAATGTCCTTTTCCTCATCCAGATAAAACAGGATATAACTGCTTCTGGCCCCTGCACTCACCGAGCTATGGCTCTCTTAAGGTGTGGTTCTGGGCTCCTAGCCAGAACCATTTCCATGTCTTTGATTCTTTCTTTCTCAAGGGTCTGCCAGCCCTAACTCAGTCACTGCCTTTCCATTTATCTAGTACCCTAATTGGTAAATATTTTTCCTAAATATATCTTGTTAAGATAGGAGGGATTGGAATTGTGATTTCTATGCTAGGAACTGATCACAGTAGCCTGGCTTCCTGCTGAACTCAGCTTTTTCCTCAGGTTGTTTTTTTTCCCAATATAGCCTATTCCTTAGATCTGAGATGTGAGTAGTGCCACAATCAAGGGGGCACTCCAAGTTCTTTTTCTAAATAACCCTGATACTGAAATTTGTCTGGTGGGCTTCTCCTTCAAGTTCCTTCCCGTAATTGTGTCTTTGTTTACCTCTTGTTTCTGAGTACCTGTATTTTCTGTATGCATGTTCTGGGTATCCTGTGTGCACCACTGCTTCTAGTCATGCATGATGGAATCTCTAGTTCAGTGTTCTTGACAGTGAACCACATTTCTTTCCTTTCTTTTCCCCGGCATAGAGCCTACGTACCTAGAAGTTATGTGTGCACATAACCAAATAGGGAATATACAAGCCACAGGAGCATTATCTCAGGTAGTTATCGGTAATCATGATAATTCCCAGAGGTCAGTATTTGATTTCCATATTCACTCAGTCTGTGGGCCCATCTATTGAATTTATATGCAGCTAGGAAATTGAAGTAGTGAACCATTTAGTGATGTGAACCTATTTGTTAGGAACTTAAGAAAAGTCCTTTGGCATACACATTAATACTAAGTATTATTATTGTGGCCTGAGTTTGTATTTCCTTCTATTAGATTTTAAAATGAGAATTTGAGGTTTATGCACTATACTTGGGAGGTGGAGGCCAGAGGATCCCCATGAGTTTGAGCTGCCTGGGCTGCATAGTCAGATCACTGTCAGTCTGGACTACATAGTGAAGTCATGTCTCAGGAAGATAAAATATGTTATGCTCTGTCAAATTATCCTTCAGGCCAATATAAAAATAAAGTGAAGAGATACGAGTAGGGAGTACAGCTCAGTGATAAACTGCTCTCCTATCATACATGAGTCTCTGAATTTGATCTCCAGTGCTTCAAAAACCGAAACAAATTTTAAAACAATGAAGGTGTGTACTAACGCTTGTTTCACTTCAAAAAATATTTTTAAAACCAGACATGCTGGCACATGTCTGCAATCTCAGCATTGTGGCAGGAGGAAGCAGGAGGTTCACAAGTTTGAATCCAGTCTGATAACTTAATGACTTGGTTAAACCTTGTCTCAAAATAAAAAATAAAAAATAAATAAGTGTTGGGTATGTAGCTCAGTATGAAGACCCTGAATTCTATCCCTAGTATCACAAAAAGAAGGAAGGGCCAGCCAAATAGCTCAGTGGATTGAAGTGCCTGCAAGCAGGCACAGGAGCCAGGGGTTTGATCCCTAGGCCTGCCATGCCAACCCTGCTCCAGGGTATGCTGAGAGCAATTGAGACTGGACATGGTGGTGCACGCCTGTAATCCCAGCTCTTGGGAGCCTATAAACAGGAAAATCACTATGAGTCCAATCTAGTAGTGAAACCCTGAATACCCTGTAGGACCCTTCCCTAAAAAAAATAAAAAATAAAAGAAGAAGGGAAGGAGGAGGAGGAGGAAGAGAAGGGGAGAAAAGGAAGGAAAGAAGGAAACATATATGTTAAGGTATTTTTATTTCTCAGGAAAAAGAATACCCCACAGACCTAGAAGAACTCTTTACTTTGGACCAGAATTAATGAAATTGCTTCAAAAATATTCTTCCTATGAGTAATTATAATACTAGGTGAAGGTATGTTTAAATTTAAAAAGGCTAGCTAAATATTTTAAATTTTTTATTGGTACATGTATTAATCTTGTGGATTTTATGTATAAACATATTGCATCTTGATCATTTTATTTCCTTTCCACCCTTCTCTCCCTTCTACCTCCTTCCCCACATAATTTCCATCTCTATGAAGTCCACCTCCCTGTTTCTTTCTCTTTTTTTGGCAGAACCAGGGATTGAACTCAGGCCCTTGTGCTTGCCAGGGAAGCACTTATTCCACTGAGCCATCTTCCTGGCCCAAACACCTCCCTGTTTCTTAACATGACTGTTTTTCTTTTCAGAGTAGTTATAGCCTTAGTATTTCATGTTAGACAAACACAGGATATTTAAGCTTTTGTGCTTGACTTATTTCATTTAGCATTATGTTCTTCTGATCCATAGTCAGACACATTATCCATTGCGCTACTGGCCCTGTGCTTAGCATTATGTTCTTAAGGCCAATCTATAAGTCCTGCAGGTAGTTCAATTTGTCCTTCCTACTGGCTAAGTAATACTGCATTGGATATATTTAGCACTTTTTTTTTTTTTTTTTTTTTTTTTTTTTTTTTTTTTTTTTTTTTTTTTTTTTGTCTTTTTTGAGACAGGGTCTCACTATGCAGCTCAGGCTGGCCTTAAGCTCACTTTGTAGCTCAGGCTGGTCTCGAACTCACAACAATCCTCCTGCCTCAGCCTCCCGAGTGCTGGGATTACAGGCATGTGCCACCACGCCTGGCTCCCATATTTAGCACATTTTATTCAGGCATTTATCTGATGATGGGAATGTAGTTCACTTCATGATTTATCTGTTGTGAATGAGCTGCTACAAACTTGGCATGAGTGTATTGCTGCAATGTAATGGCTTTAGCTCTTTTGGGAAGATAATCAGGAGAAGTATAACTGGGACAAATGGAATTTATATTTTTATTTTTTGGAGGAATCTCCATAATGATATCCAGAATGGTTGTACCAGTTTACATCGCCACCAAAATGAGGTTCCATTTCTCCCACAACTTTACCAGTATTTGTTTTGCGTCCTTATCCATGATCATGATTTTTTTTTTTTTTTTTTTTTTTTTTTTTTTTTTTTTTTTTTTTTTTTTTTTGTGAAACTGGGGATTGAATTCAGGCCCTTGCACTTTGCTCATTCTTACTGGAGTATTCTCAGGGTTCTTTTAATTTGTGTTTCTCTAGTGATCAAAGAGGCTAAACGTTTTTCTTTGTGTGGAGAATAGAACTTAGGAGCTTGTACTTGCTAGGCAGGTGCTGTGCCACTGAGCTATATCCTAGACCCCTTTTTTCATGTATTTATTGGCTATTTGTATTTCTTCTTCTGTCAAGTGTATTCATATTGATTGACAATTTTTATTTAGTCACTTAATTTTGGTAGCCTTTTTAAAATTTCTTTATGTATTTTAGATATTGGTCCTCAGCCTGAATGGTAGCTGGGATTTTCTTTTTCAATTTTGTACATTGTATCTTCATTCTGTACATTGTTTCCTTTGCTGTTCAAGCATTTTCTAATTTGACACGTTAAATTTCTGACAATGAAATTATTTTGTACATTTTAAGCATCTATAACACTTCTAAATCTTAAGGCTGGGAATATAGCTCAGCAGCATAGCATAGCATTCTTCAGTTTGATTCCCAGTACAAAAAAGAAAGAAAAAAAAATCTTAAAGTCATTTGTGAAAAACATCCTCTATAGGTTATTTAACATTTCTCTGGGTTTCTTTTCCTTGACGTGAATGAATTTTTATGCATGGTTCTTTTATTTTATTATAAATTATTAAAAGAACATTTATTGTTTTGTTTTTTAGAACCCCTCCCCCCAAAAAGTAGAGGCACAACAGGAACAAAGACAAAGAGAAAAACTGTGACAAAAACTCAACTGGGTAGGTATTTCATGAGGGCAAATTATAAAATTTTGATATTTTTAACTAGATCTCTTAAAGTGAGTATGTATAATTTATACACCAAAATAAGTTTCAGGCCTACTAAGTTTTTAAAGTTACATTTTATATATGGTGTGCTTCCATAAGTTGTTTTGCATGTGCTTTTATAGTTAGTGATGATAATCATCCCTGTCTCTTATGTAAACATTGCCCAATTAATATCATCATTATTGAGTTCCCACAGTGATATATCGCTATATTCACTTATGCTTATGAGAATATAAGAAAAATTACTTGTTCTGCAATATTTGAACTTTTTATTTTCAGAAGTGTTCTAGGTATTCCTCATATAGACATGTGAAGGTAGCAAGAAAGGTACTGTATATTGATTAGCTCTTTAGATTTTACCATGCATTTTCATATGTTACTTAATAGTAATAGTTAGAGGCTATGTACAAAATTAGTAAGTTACTCAAGATTTTTGTCCTTGGCCGGGCGTGGTGGCGCAGGCCTGTAATCCCAGCACTCGGGAGGCTGAGGCAGGAGGATTGTTGTGTGTTCAAGACCAACCTGAGTTACAAAGTGAGCTTCAGGCCAACCTTAACTGCATAGTGAAACCCTATCTCAAAAAGACAAAAAAAAAAAAAAAAAAAAAAAAAAAAAAAAGATTTTTGTCCTTAATAATAGCTATATGATTGGTATGAGTCAACTGCCATCACAAGTGTGATTGTTTTATGAAGAAAAGATTATGAAATATCTTTTCTTTTTTTCATTTTTTTTGTGGTACTGGGGATTGAACTAAGGACCTTGCACTTGCCAGGCAAGTGCTTATTCTACTGAGTTATCTCCCCAGCCCAAGATCTTTTCTTATGAGAGTTTCCATATCAATGCAAGTAAAATGAAGAAACTTGACATTTACTCTCTTCAATATTCTTAGGTTCTAATTATGACCCAGACCCTTTACTGTCAGAATTAAGAATCTAGCTTACAGGCCAAGGAGATAGCTCAGAAGAATAAGTGCTTGCTTGGCAAGGTCAAGGTCCTGAGTTTGATCCCTGGTACCACAAAAATAAAAAAACAGAATCATCTTACATATCTGTTTTTCCTCTGTAATTCTTGGGTCGCTGAGGAGCAGCCTTCATATCTCACAGGTATTCTGTACTGTTTGCCTCCCATTGGAACTGTCCAAACTGGAAGCTAACAGAGTCACATATCTGAGTATCATTCTTATTCTAAGCTCTCTCCCCTCCAGCAGCATCAGGACTGAAGCAAAGTGCAGGACCATCTGCTACTTGACTTATTATTCATGTCATTCAAGCTATTTTCCTGGCACAGGCAAGACACCTCAGAAAAAACTTATTCCTCTTCTCATACAAAAAGTGTTTTATTTCTTCTGCTATTCTTTATCAACTAATAAGCATGAATCAAGAGAAGCAAAATTAGAAGGTCATATGATTCAAAGAAATTCAGAGCTGGTTTCAGCTTCAGATTTAACTATTTTTTCTCCTACTTTTTCATTTATTTTCAGGTTCGCTTGATTATAAGCTCCTCCCTGTTTGGTGCTGCAGCAATGAGTGGGAAATCCTTGCTCTTAAAGGTCATTCTCTTGGGTGATGGTGGAGTTGGGAAAAGCTCACTTATGAACCGTTATGTAACTAATAAGTTTGACTCCCAGGCTTTTCACACCATAGGGGTAGAGTTCTTAAATCGAGATCTGGAGGTAGATGGACGCTTTGTAACCCTCCAGATCTGGGATACTGCAGGACAGGAACGGTTCAAGAGCCTTAGGACACCCTTCTACAGGGGAGCAGACTGTTGCCTCTTGACCTTCAGTGTGGATGACCGGCAGAGCTTTGAGAATCTAGGTAACTGGCAAAAAGAATTCATCTATTATGCAGATGTGAAAGAACCTGAGCATTTCCCCTTTGTAGTTCTGGGTAACAAGGTAGACAAAGAGGATAGACAAGTGACTACCGAGGAGGCACAAGCCTGGTGCATGGAGAATGGTGATTATCCTTACCTAGAAACGAGTGCCAAAGATGATACTAATGTGACAGTGGCCTTTGAAGAAGCTGTCAGGCAGGTGCTGGCTGTGGAGGAACAGCTGGAACACTGCATGTTAGGCCACACCATTGACTTGAACAGTGGCTCCAAAGCAGGTTCTTCATGCTGCTAAAAATACGGAGCCTTTAAAAAGTGTGCACCAAATTGGATAATGAGTGGTGTAAGAATACTGTGCTCCTCTGAGTGTGCACAGACACATAAAACAGTAACAATAAGGTTCTGACTCTGAAACAGAGCCTTTAAAATTGAATTTGCAGAGTGACTATTTAAAACAAAAGCATTATTAAGCCAAGTATTTTGTGTGATTTCTGATATTTTTCCTTCTTGTGTATCTCAGGACATTTCAAAAAGTTTTGGTCCTGAGAGGATTAAATATTTTAAAATCACTATTAAAACCTAGAACCCAGCCACATGATGCAGTGAAGGAGCTACAGATATCCCTTAAAATGTCTCACATATCAGTTAGCAAATATCACTATCAAATTCTTGCTAAGTAATTTGTGACGTATTTGCTGAAGGGAGAAAAACAAAATTGAGCTGTGTTACAGAACAAATGATAATGTAAACAAGGATTCTTGGGGCTGAGGGTTCAATCCCCTGCCCGCTGTGCTGCTCCACCTTGGGGGACACTGAGATAGTGATTGAGACTGGGTGTGGTAGCTCACACCTGTAATCCCAGCACTTGGGAAGCTGAAAACAGGTGAATCACTGCGAGTCCAATCTCTGTGTGAGACCCTGTATGCCCTGTAGACCCTGTCCTAAATTCATAAAAAAAAACAAGGATTTTTAGTTTGAGCTATACAAATGGATGATGAGTAATGTAAAAGTATAATGGTGTAAACTGATTTATTTAAATTCTTACGTATGGTTTGCTCCCATTTATGCTTTTCAGAACAATTACTATCCCAATCAGGGATATTCTAATGACACTGGAAATTTATTATAATCCATGTATTTGAAGTCATGGGACACTAGTGAATGGATTGTGCTTAAATATGCCAACCACATTTGCAAATAACTGGTTGGTGTGCTTTTTCTTTATAAATATACTATTGCTGCATAGAGATGTTGCTTCTCTGACAACCTCTTATCAATTTAGCAGTGCTGCTTAGTATATGGCTTTGGGTGCCTTGCTCTCTGCTCATAATTTAGACAGTCCTTTGGTCCACCATGCTGGCTAATGAAGAAGGCATCAGAAAAGATTGAGAGATCATGGACTTTTTTCCCACAATGTTCCTTAAACTCAATTATTTATTGTATGAAAAGGAACTTTTGTGTGTGTGTGTGTGTGTTGCACTGTATATTTAGCTGGTCAAACTAGGATATTGAAGGTGACAAAAGAAGAGAATTTAGCCTTGTATTAGGATGAATTTCTCATAATTAGAGTTGTCCAACAGTGGAATAGACTGCCTTAATAGTGAACTCCCTCCCAGTGAAAAATTCACTAATGACCGTCTGTTAAATATACTATAAAAATAATTTTTTCACTGGCTATATGTTTAATATAAGGTCCCTTTCAGCCATAAGTGCTGGGAATTTAAAAACTGTGTCTATGCTATGTTATGTTTATATTTATCTTAAAGTAACAGCTAAGATTTTGAAGAGAGATTAAAATTCCCAAACTGGGGCCTGCAAACAGTTCAATAGAATAAGCACTTGCCTGGCAAGCTCAAGGGCCTGAGTTCAATCCCCAGTTTCACCAAAAAAAAATTCTCAAACTGTTGTGTGATCAGCCTTTAAAAATTAACAATGACTAAAAAAATACAAATAAAAAAATAAATAAAAATAGAAATTAACAATGACTATATAACTCTTCCTTTTGTTTGCATTGTAGCAGGTAAAAGTGTTAATTTCTGAGACAAACATCCTGATATTAAAAGCAAAAATGTTTGATAATTTTGATTATCATGACTGCCAACTGTATAGTATGAACTATAGTATGAACTCTAGTTCTTATAGATTGATCTGTTTGTTCTGCATAATTTTTAATCTATACTTTAAAATATCTGTGGCAAAAATCAGGACCAAGTATAATGACAGACAGTTAAAAATGATCCCTAAAACAGATCTAGGTCAAAGGATGGGTGGGAGTTTTTATAGGAATACAGCCTAGAACTCTCCATTGTAGCCACATATGGAATCAGCCTTACATGTGGGACCTTACGTACTTTAAGAGCTCTGAGACTTTGGCCACATAGACAAGAAGAAGACAGTATTTCAATGCAGTTACACTCAACATTTCCAGTAAAATAGAATATTGACCCTATTGTCCAATTCACTTTGATGCCGGAAGTCAAAGCCAGAAATGGAACCCAACAGCTCTTAAGTATTGGTTCCTGTCCTGCCTATGCCTATAGCCAGCCCCACAGGTTTCCAAGTTCTATGACCATTTTCCTACAATCATGTTACTGTGAAATCTATATGTCAGATCTATTAAATGATAACTATTTTTAAGTGCATGAGACCTGGAGCCTTCTCTTTCTACTTGCACTCTGCTTGGAATAGTTTCTATTTGTACATCTCAGGCCTTTGTAAAGACCTCTGTCAATTCACACAAGTATTTGTCTCCTACAGTGGCATGTGGTCATTTGAATAAAAAAGTTATGTGAGTGTTCAATTTGTAGGCATCCTGTCCATCTAAGAAAAGGGATAATTTTATCATCAGATCACTTGATGCCCCTTTCCTCTTAGCCATACCGTTTTTCCTTTCAATTTGCAACACAGTACATTAATGAAAGCAATTAACATATAGTGACAAAAACAAAGTATTTTGGTGAGTAACATTAAATGAGTGCTGAAATAGAGGTTGGAAAAGTTAAAAACACCAAAGGCTTAAATTTGTGAATATCAGGATCTGTACACATAAGTTTAGTATTGACTGCATACCCTAGAATGTGCAGTGCAATATTTTCAATAGATGTTTTTTAATGAACACTAGATTTTTGGAATAACATATTTGTAATTAGAAAGACAGTGTTTTTCAAAGGTCTGTTAAAACATCATACAGAATATTTACTTAGTTTATTTTCGTGTATTGGCTAACTTTTGGGGGCCCTCAGATTCCATACGTCTTCAGTGGATTGATGAATTTCTGATATATTTGTGTCTGCCTCGGCCATCTCGACTTTATCCCGAGGCATTCCACAATCCTCTTGGTGCAGGTGCTGCTAATATCTCAAAATTATGTATCAGATATTTTCTTTAAGTGTAAAAATGTTATCTGTGTTAAAGTGAATAAAAAGTGCATTTTGAATAAGCAAAATACAGTGTTTGCATTTCTTTTTCCCTTCCTCATTTTGAGCAAGAGGTGTGTGTGGCAGGAAGAACTTCTCAAGCAAGTCACTCTTTCATATAAAATGTGGTATGAGCCCTGGATCATACTCCATATGCTACTCCAAGGTGCTCTCCCAAGTGATCAGGCAGGTACTGCAATGTTGATGGGAAAGCAATCTCAACAAGGAAATTGAGAAGATTTATTTTATTTAACACCACTTCCTAATGCACAAATAACATTGTGACTAGAAATTACATATTAACTCTCCACTTTACCTCATTATTATAATTTAAAACAAATGTTAAACTACAAAATGCAAACATAATATTTATACTCCCTTTATTCACATTTATTTATTTATTTTGACAGGATCTTGCTGTATATTTCAGGCTGCTCTTGAATTCATTTAGCCCAGTGTGCACTAGAACTCAAAGTGATTCTCCTGTCTCAGCCTCCTGAGTCCTGCAATTGCAAGCATGCAACACCACCCCTGGCACCCTTTATTTTCTTGACAGGTGAATGATTCAGACCTTAGAAAAAAAAATATAGGCTAAACAAATAAGACAAAGGATAATTAGGTTAAATATTCTATTCTCTTATCCTTACATAGTATTAAAGATACACCAGTACCAAATGGCCTAAACATACATAAAGGTGACTTTTAAAGTGTGGCCGCAAAGTTATTTCCATCACACACAATTCCATCTGCCACTGACTTAATCCTCTTCTACTCTCTATCTACTTTCGCCAGTTTGAACTTTGTGAGTTGAAACTAGGGAAAAACATTATTTTTGACATAAAATTGTCATATCATACCTCATGCACACCCTCCCAAATCGCTTAAATTAGTTTACAAAGAAGCAAATTTTAAGCTATAGAAACTCACAAATCTATAGTTACCTCAAAGAAGATTTGCTTAGCCTCTAAATATTGTTATGTAATCCAACAAAGTCTGTTTACAACTCATACAATTGCGCTTGGCCTGAGGGCATACCAATGCCAAGAGCACTTGTCTAGCACAGATGAGGCTCTCGTTTCCATCCCAGCACCACATAAAAATGACTTTCTCTATTGGAATACCCTTCTCTGACAAAACTAAACAAAAAAGGGGGATACAAATGAACTACCATTTTGTATCTCTATATTCAAAATAGGATAGTTATATAGCTACATTCTCTTAATTCAGTGAATAGAAAGATTTGTTCTAATAGTGTTTTTGGACAGGATATCATATCTGCATCTTGTAAAATAATAACCACTAAGACAACAATATGCAAAGTATTAATTATTGAAGCTATCCTACTAATCGGTTTTGAAACTGTTTCATTGTTATTTGTTTCTCAATAAAATTAGTTTTTTAAAAAAGGACTTTCTCACCCAATAGTAGTATTTTCAGAGCAGAAAATTAGCTGTGTTTGTTGTTTTTCTGCATGATCCATCATGCAGTGGGGAATCTCTCGATGTATTATTAAATAATGGAAAGCCTCATTTTTTTGGAAATAACTTGGCCATGGCTCTTTCAGAAAATGGAATGTGTGGACGTATGGTTTCTCCTCAGTCCTATGATTGAATTGAGGACAATTGAGGCATCCGTTTGAATCATTTCACTACGAGAGTCATGGAGTAGGTTTCTTTTATTCCCTTGATTTTAGGGAAGATAAACTGTATTAGTCCAGGCTCATAAACAGAGTAGTTCTGGCAACAATGTTTTTTTAAACTCAGCAATCCTGGGCGGGCCAAATAGCTCAGTGGATTAAAGGGCTGCAAGCAGGTGCAGGGGCCAGGGGTTTGATCCCTGGGCATGATGTGCAGGCCCTGCCCCTGGGGTCCTCTGAGAGGGCAATTGAGACTGGGCATGGTGGAGCACACCTGTGATTCCAGCTCTTGAGAGGCTGTAAACAGGATCATTAGGAGTCTGATCTAGTAGTGAGACCCTGAACACCCTGTAGGCCCTTCCTTAAAATACAAAAAAAAATTTAAAATAAAAAATAAATAAACTCATTGATCCTGACAATCATCTCAGTTCTTTCTCTCCTTGCTGTAGAAATAAAGGATTCATTATAGTGGAGTGGTTAGCTTACTGTTGATTTTATGGAAGATAAACTGTATTGCACTATGTTAGTCCAGACTCATAAGCAAAATACCACTAAATAAGTACAATATAAAAAAATAGAATTTTATTACTCACAGTTCTAAAGATGGGGATTCCAAGATTAAGGTACTATCAGATTCAGAATTGGATGTGGGCATGATTTCTGATTCATAATGGTGCCTTCTCACTGCATGGAGGGGTGGGATTTCACTTTGGGGCTTCTTTTCTCAAAGCACTAATCCCATTCAATAGAGGGTCTGCCCTCCTGATCTAGTCACCTCTGGAAGGACCCTCCAACTGATCCTTTCACTTTGGGACTTAGGGTTTCAACGTATGAACTTGGAAAATACATAGTCATACAGTTCATAGCCTATAACTTTTGATAAAATGTTAATTTGTATGCATGTTTTAAGATATTTGCTTAATATTCCCTTTTTGCAAACTAGTCTCTATTTTCCTTGTTTCCAGCCAAAAGAATTCTAATTTTTTGCTTCCTTCCTTTAAGAGATGTAAAAGATATTGCTAAATATTAGCCATGTATAGAAAACAAAAGGGTTTCCAATGTCCCTTACTTATATGTTTAGAAATCCTGATGATCAACAATCTATCTTTTAAATGGTACTGGTGATAATATTTGTGCAAGTTTCATTTTAAGATGATGCAGGGTTACTTAACTTTTCTCACTGAGAACTAGCATGTTTATGGTTAAAATATGGAATTATAACTTTTCATCATACAGGAAGTGCTGTGGTGGTTTGAGTTTTTATAATTTTGTCTTTTCCAAAAATCACAGATAATTATGATTAATCTATATATAAATGTCTTTCAAACCATGGATTTTGCACGTGAAAATGTATATTTTGAGATAATCTGTCACTTCTTTCATGCCATATGAACTCTGGGTAAATCTATAATGAGTCTCACTGCAGTACTCTTCAATTTTAACCAGACCTGCCAAACCATGCTGCTTGTATTTTGTATTAAATTAATAAAAATAAACTGGAAAGTGCTTATCTGATGAAAGAAATAGGTGTGAATTCAACATTGTCTGTTTTGGTTGGAGCAAAAATATGAATCACGCCTTCCTGTGATGGACTCACGAGAAAGCATGAAACAGGCCTACGCTTCTCATCTCCCTTGTGTTGTTCCTGGCTGGCTTAGTAACTGGAGATGCAGAGCTATTGTCCACACCTGCTCATCAGCATCTTTGGATACACAAACAAGTGTTGATAGCCTCTAATTATTCTCTTTTTCCATCTGGAAAGCAGTGCCGCTAGTAAACATTTTAAATTTTGTCTTTTTGCTGATGATAAAAATTGTACACATCCAGGGAAGAAAAATGAGGGGATAAAAGACTAGAACAGCAAGACAAAATAAAGGAAAGAAAAGCAAGACAATGAAAATAAAAGTCATCTGTAATCTTATTACTCTAGGATAACAGATTTACTTACCTTTTTATTTTTTGTACTGAGGATTGAACCCAGGGCCTTCACAAGGAGCTTGAGGCAGTGCTTCTTAAGTTTTTTTTTTTTTTTTCCTTTTGAGGTAGGATCTCAACAAAGTGCTAATTTGCTCAAGCTAAGCTTGAACTTGAGACCCTCAGGGATTATCAGATTTAACATTTTAGTGTAGATTTTAATGTACTTACATAAAGAAAATCCATGTAAAACTATGCATGTTGGTTATTATATTTCTCACTAAATGTACACTGAATTTATCTGGATGTGATGGCACACACCTATAACTCCAGCATGCAGGTGACTGAGCAAGAGTATTGGCATGAGTTTAAAGCTGGGCTACATAGTGAGTTCAAGGCTGGAAATTACATAGCAAGACCCTACCTTATGCATACTACACACCCAAATATATATATATATATATATATATATATATATATATATATATATATATATATATATATATATATATATCTGAGTCATATTTTGTTCTAGGAAATATATTTAATGTCTACATAATATTTTGCAGAATTCACCACAATGTATATAATCAACTATTGCTAGATTCTATCTCTGTCCTTGTCCCTGTCTCTGTCTCTGTCTCTGTCTATCTCTCTCTTTCTCTCTCTCCCCACCCCCATCTTTCTCTGTCCCTCTCCTTCTCTCCTCTCTTAGAGCCTGAGACTAATGATTGATCCTGGGCCTTCATACTGAGCTTGATCTTCCTTCCTTCCTTCCCTTTTTTTTTGTGGTACTGGAGATTGAACTCTGGACCCTGTGCTTGCCAGGCAAGCGCTTATTCTACTGAGCCATCTCCCTGGCTCTCTCTCTCTCACTCTCTTCCTTCCTTCCTTCCTTCCTTCCTTCCTTCCTTCCTGCCTGCCTGCCTGCCTGCCTGCCTGCCTGCCTGCCCGCCCGCCCGCCCGCCTGCCTGCCTGCTTG